>BEXV01000012.1:225496-251312 GCA_003118195.1 Hemicentrotus pulcherrimus | reverse complement strand
GTAGATGGAAGTAACATTTCATACAAAAATTACATGGTTTTTTCATCATGTTACCAAGTCACTTTAACGATGACCACTCCATTAAGTAAGAATGTGCAGTTTTGTTTTTGTTATAAAAATAAGAGTCATTCCCCTTGATTTTTCACTTCTTGTCCTTTGTCATGTACATTTATATACATGTATCTACTGATGTTATTTGTATTTTTTTCCTAATGCTTGCAAGGAATCTCATTCTGGTCAAAAAGCTATTAACCGTAATGACACTACTTGAGTGCATTTATATGTGATTGATCTATTCCCCAGATTTACAGATATTGTAATTAACTGATAAGTTTTGATTCTTCCCAGTTCCGTGACTCTCTGACGTACCTGATGATGAAGCTGAACTCAACTACTCCACATTACGTCCGCTGTATCAAGCCTAATGACTACAAGTTGCCTTTCACGTAAGAAATCATCTTTTATCTTCTCTTGTTTCATGAAATGGTCCTCCACAGCACTATCAAAATTTGTGCTAAAGGCCATGAAGTACAACTCTCTTGTACCTGACTGTTATATTCAATTCTTGTCTTTCCATTGCATCTGGGATACATGTATTAACCCAACTCCAATGTTTTCTCAGCTGTTGCTTTACATACAAGGGCAGTCTGTCAAAACTTGTCTCAGAAACTACACTGTGCAGAATCATTGATCAATGCTCTGAAATATGTTCATATGGATGATACCAGATTCTTTTGAGTTCTGCTTTTGTAAAATAGGATGTAGATGATTGGCAATGCATTCAGTAATACTAAAATGCACCATAATTTTCCAAGTGCTGCACCTTTATCTATAATTCCTTTGGTTGAAGATTATGCTGGGCTTGGGAAGCCATTACTAAAACCAACTCTGACAAGGCCTTTGCCAACCCTAAACCAGGTTGACTCATGAAAGCATGATGGTGATGTACTAGCATGTTGAGGAAGCCTTGGGGTATGGTCAGTTAGTGTGCGGTGTCGCGTAGTAAGACCCTTCAAGCATCGATTCTCTTTGTTTTCGTGAGAAATTGCCTTTGTTTGCCTTCTGATTAGAGTAGGATGTTGTGCTGGAAATGGTGGTTCCAATCGAATCATAGAAATCCAGAAATAGGAACTATTGCGATATGCATCATTGTTGCCCTTTTGACATGGCAAAAATCAGATTCAGCAGAATTTTGAGAGCAAGAACATTGAAGAGACCATTTTCATGTATCTTTGCCAATCATATCAAGCTTCTTAGTATGGGTATCATGACTTACCACGTACTTATAATTGGGTTGATTAGAGTCAGAGTAAACTTTATAGAGATTAGTGAACTGTCTTAAGTTTCTTTTTCATTTCTGTTCTAAGTTACATTATTTTATCTGATACACATAGGCCAACTAGTATATGTAGGTTCTCTTATCTTCTTTTGTAAGAGTGGAATAGAAATGATTGTCTCGTTTAACCATTGCTGCTATATATAGTTGTATGGATCTGGCTAAAACAAATTATTTGAGGTAAACCCTTTTGGTTCAATTCCTGTACTAAACTTCAATCCACTATCAATGGAAGTTATATCAGAGCATTGCTAACAGTCACATGTTGAAGTCTAATTGTAGGAACATTATAACAGAACAACTGAAGCAATTTACAGAGTTACAAGATTTATCATCCAGATGCAGCTCTGAAAGCCTCAAGGCTGTATCGAGCATGTACAGATAAAAATCTGCAAACCCAAATTAACTCAGAAACTCCATCAATAGAAAATCAGCAATTGGTGGAATTTTCAACAAACTTGGAGGCTTCCTCCCACTGGTCAGGAACTTTAAAACCATGAATGATTCCCCACTTCCCTGCCTTGACCGCATTCCTACATGTATGTTTGCATTCAGTCATGTCGCCTGGTGGATTATGTTTGGCGTTACCATGGTAACAGTCATGTATGTAAGCACGAAGGCCATGCTCTTTTGATTGCTGATGAGTGAGTCCCAAGATGAGAGAGTAAAACATGGAGCATGGTGCAACATTTGTACACCGTAGCGCATTCTTTACTCTGTGTAAAAAGTAGAAATACATGTACATGTAGTTGTAGTCTGGGATAGCATGTTTTATTAATCCTGAAACTGACATCATGTAGCATCATAAAAGTAACTGACATTAATGGGAGGAAGGGGGAGGGGGTGGGTTAAAGGGAAAATTAAATGTTATACCGAACATGAATAGTGAAAGTTTATTTTCTCTGAATTCAATTTATTGTGTCTAAGTATTTATTTTACAGTGTGTAAACCTGCATTAAGAATTGCCTATTTTTTAATATTTTTTTTTTTCTAATTCAAATTCATATCTACGTACACCGGCTCTTAACTTAAGAAAATATATCTTTAAAAAAAATACAAATTCAAGAAGTTGTAAAATTCTTTTATCAATATTTATCTCTTGGAAATAATTATTTCCAATAACAAAAGAATACAAAACATCTCATTTTTGCCTTCTGTGAGCATCTTTTGAAATCTCTTATTATTACTCACCCAAAAAGTAAACTCCCAGGAGTCCTCTTGAGCGATCACTTTCAAAACTTGCTTACTGATCAAATGAAAGCAATGATTTAATTTGTAAATGTTTGATATTTTGTGATATAGATTATTGATAGTGGTCATTGAAAGATAAGGCTAAGCAAAATTAAGTATATTATTTGCTTTTTCAAATCTGCACCAATGGTTGTGATGCTTGATTCATTTCCTTTCGATATTGCATCAAGGAAATAGATTAATAATGACTTCCCTTATCTTCCATTAAAACTCCTACAAACCTATATTTAGGAATCAAGTTTTGTAATTTCCAAAGGCATGCAATTATGTTTTGATGGGTGCATATCAGAATATGAAATGATGTTGCGATGGTGCATTTAAGTAGTTTTGTTGATCAGATACAGTGATAAGGACTTGTAAGGTGACTCAGGCTTTGACATCAACCCTAGAATTTGGTGGTTTAGGAAATATTCAATTTGACAAACCGCTCTTCAAAGTACGAGATATTCCTTTTTCCAAGGCCAGGCAGATGACATTCTAGATCTGTATCTGGGATAGGAAGTCAAGTAGGTGGGGCTTCTACTCTCATTTTCTGATCTTTTTATAGGTTGGATGTTCTTTTGTTTGATCTTTATGCTGCCTTATTATTGAATAAGGTGGGCAATGAGCTTCTCTACTTTTGAAGAAATTCTCATGTCCTCTTGATTTTCCAATGGTTTATTTCATTCCTCTACCATCAACGATCTTCATGCATCCAACATGCACTTCACAAATTCACTTTATTTTTTCTCTCATTCTCTCTGCCATCTTCAATATGCATCCTAATTTCATGTTTTTATGGGCATTTCCAAACCTTGCTTATTTCTCAAATTGTCAGTACCGGTATGCTTGCTAAATTCACATCATACAGGACTAAAAAGTATGCCAAAATACAATTTGTTGTACTTGGTGAACGCATTATACTACTTGAACTGAAGATTTTGTTTGTATTGTCGAATTAGTGGTAATATAATTATAAAAGCAATCATAAATAATGCAAATTGATAAAAGAAATTTTCAAAGAAACTATATTACTTTGGTCCAGTATCATTAATTGATACAGGCAATTTCCAAGTGCCATAATTGCCATCAAGACAGATGCGGGACTGAGATGGTGAGATTAGGGGTGAAAATTTAATTTTGCCAATCTCACTCATCCAGTAAGTCTCTTGTGGCTTTTCTTAATTTTTCTAATATGAGCAGCAAGTGATGAGGTCTATATTTATCATGTCATGCAGAGTGATTCTTCAAAATATATAAAAGAAAGACAGAAAATAAGAAATTGTAATAACCTTGCCCTTTTCATCAGTAGAATTCTAAACTTGAAATGGAAGAAGTCCAAGTTACAAATCAATCTTGTCGTGCGATGGCTTGTTATCATTTCAAATAAAAAAATGCAAACATTCCCAACAGATTTGGAAATGTGGACCTAATAGAAGAAAATTGAACCTGTAAACTCCATTTTGTATCAGTGTGGTTTTAAAAAAGCCTATAGGATTGATTTTAGAAGTTGCTAGGCATTGAGAGTACTCTGCCAATGTATTCAAATCATTAAATGAAGCATTGACTAAAGTCAATAACCACATGAATTATTGTAATTGCTTGTACATAGAGGACATGTTTCTCATAAAAGAGAAATGATGACATGATACTTTTCATGAACACAAACATTTTCTTTAGTTTCAGTTTTTACTGATTCACACACAAATTTGTTTGTTGCATGTATGGTCATTCTCTCATAGAAGGATATTGTGGGGGACGGGGGTACCGCTATTAGGATTCAGCTGTATTTGTCTTTGTACAAAGTAGTTTGTGTACTTTTTGGAAATATTAACTTTTGTAAAATGAGTGGAGATGGCATACATTCTATCAGAGTTGGTTACTGTAACAATGGTAAGAGGAAACACCACTATCTCAGCTTTTGTCACTTTATAGGTACACTTTTGTTTTCAATTGTCCTGTAAGTGTTTGACAAGGTGATGAATAGATTTTAAGTTTTTCCTGTCATGTCATTTAATTGCTTAAATGGGGGTACAGAAGTATGTTTCTCTATCACATGTATGCAATTGCCTTCCCTGATTTGAATTTTTCTTTGGAGTTTAATTTCCCAAATTGACAAGTGGAATGATGATGACTGCCAGCCTACCTGTCAGACACTTCCCAACTCCCAGCAGGTAGTAATAGGACATAGGGAGTGATAACGAGCCGATAGGATGCTCACGATTAGGCCAACCAGGAGCAGGAAACTCTGCGGCTCTAGAAGGAACGCGAGTAGCTATCACCAAGGGCTTCCTGCGTCGCCCTTTTTCAATCATATTTATAATAGAATTTCTTTCATCTAGACTATCTTCATGAGGATGGACTTGTAGTTTGAACTTTGGAGGTAGACACTGAAGCTGAATGTTTCATCCTCTATCTTTTGCTTATTAGTGCTCTAAGTCATCTCTTTGTAAGGTTGGAGTCGCTTCAGTCGGCCAGAATCATACTAAACAGTTAGATTTTAGTTTTTAATTGTCAGGTGCATTTGTTTTTGAAGGGATACATGTATCTTGCCTTTATATTTGTTTCAGTCAGCTACCATCATACCAAACAATCTATTTCAAAATGATTGTTGTGAGATGCATTTGTGTTTAAATGGATATTTAGTCTTTACTTCATATCTAGGTGATATTGGATTTGCTTCACTTAACCAGAATCATTCCAAGCGAACATGTTTTAGAGATTTATTGCCAGGTGCATTTTCGTTGAAAAGGATATCCAGCTTTTTAATGACAGGGAGATATAATTCTCGCAGGAAGAGAGTAATGTTGCATTTGAGATGCAGTTTGTGGATTCTACATGTATTTCTTTGTTCTCTTTTCATCACAAATCTCCTATTAATTTACCTTTAAATGAAGAGGGTGATACAGGTTTGTTATCATTTGATTATGATTGAAAAGTTGTGAAAGAAATAGGGCCGGAGTCAATTAACCTTGGATTCTGATTTATATCAGTCATCGATTCATTTTTCTTTTTGAAAACAAGTTGGATTAGTGAGAAATTATCAGTGATTGTGTGATACGATAGTGAATTGCCCAAAGACTGGACAGCTGCATGGAGCTCTTGAGTCAGCTTGGAGGTTATTAAAAGGGAGGAGTGTATTTTTGGAACCATCTTATTTAACTAGCTCCATCCATCTTTGAATATCAGGGTTCAACTGCTGCATAAAAAACCTGGTCAAAATTTCCAAGTAGACTTCATCAGTTGACCCCAGAAAGTCTAGTCATTGCTTACTTTGTGATGTTTTAGCTTGTACTTTCACCAAATTTGTGCAAAGTTTCTTTGATTCCTCTGGAGACATGTGGTGGCTTTAGTCAGTCTTGTTGCGAGATCATCTTCAAGGCTCTTAGAACCAAATGGGACTTATATCATTGTATGGGCATCACTGGATTACTTGGGTTTCATGTTGATCTGAATAGCAGTGAAACTTAGTTTTGAACACCTTTTATTGCATTTATATGATGAGCTGATAATGTGAGATCATTGGTCTGTTGCTTGAATCATTTATGAAGGCAATATGAAGATGAAGGAAGGAGGATTTTTCTTTTGCATTCAGTGATGTAAGATTGTTAGTTGTGGATTCCCAAAAGTGCTCAAGGATTCAATGTAGCTCACAGGATTTTTTAATATTTTTTTTTGGTAAACACTCGATACAACATTTTCTTAGAATTTCAAGAATCAACCATCTTTGATAAATAATTCAGTTACTTATATTAACTTACCTTACCTTTACCTTTCAGTCATTAGTGAGATTATTTGTATAACTATAGCACTTCTAGTGCACTGCAATTGAGATCACCAACGCGACAATTTCTCTGTCTTGGTTGGGAGAGCCTCTATGAGGAAAAATTACAACTATACACCTGTTGATAACTCATTAGTCAGAGGTCTTAAAAACGGCTGTCTGGAACAAGTGTGGGCATTCCTGCTTTTCTGTATTACGGTGAAAATATCCTTATGTCAAAGCTGAAACGTTTTGTTGACAGTAGTTAAGAGGTTAGTAGGGGTTTTATGAAGAGTAACATATATTTTTGGACTCTTATTAATAAAGATGTAATTCTTTAAATGTAGATTGAGTTTTTAAAAAAGTTTTCTATTTGACTAAATTTGAAAAGTTGACTTAACAATTTTTTTTTCCATTCTGTGAATATGTTCAGGGATTCAAATAAGGCCTGCAAATTGTAGAGTCTGTTTGATATTACTTTTCACATTTAAGTTGTTTTCTAGAAAGAATCCTTGAAACTTTGTCAAGTTTGAGGAATAAACCTCCAAGGTTTGTTTTCTTGTAAACAGTTTATACTATCAACGACTAATGCAAAACACAAAAGGATAATTTCAAAACAATAGGAAAGGCAGGGTCATCACAGGTTAGGTAGTTGTTCCCGGGTCCTCACAGTCATTAGGGTATCATTCTTGATATCAGCAAACCACTTTGGTCCCTGGAAGCACGCCCCAACACCTGGTTGTCTTGCACAACCCTTTGGATGATTTACGTGATCTCCTGTCAACGATTCAGGGGTAGACGCTTCTCCAAGTCTTGCATGTTAGGGTGACTCATGTCGTCTTTGGCTTTTTGAAGGTTGTGGATCACTTGAGCCGGTGTAGTTCTTAGGTCTTGTGTCAACATGGGTGGATTTTAATCTCACTTTTGACAGACCTGTGAGGAATCACTAGTGAAAAAAAATCTGATTTTTTTTTTCTTTTTTTTTTCTTTAAAAGGTGTTCAGATCTAATGTCAGAATACTTTTGAGGGTTTATTGACTTTGGTCTTGTGTCAACATGGAGAGATTTTGATTTCACTTTTGACAAACTTGTGCTCGCAAAGAATCAGTGATGATATTTTTTAATTCCCTTTGGAAGGTGTACAGATGTGATGTCAAAATGGCTTTGAAGATTTAGTGACTGAATTTACGGATGTCTATGCTCAAACTGTGATACTCATTTTTGTGATTATTTGAAGTCTGATTGGAGGTGTACCTGGTTTATGATAACAAAGGAATTTTTATGAGTATATGATATACCCCAAGGATAGTCATTATTGGAATAGGAGTTCAAGATGAGCAGGCGAAGGTAATGTCTCCAAGAACACTGTTATCTTTGTGGTCAATTAGGAATTCTTATTTGCTTGGAGTTTTGATGCATGTTCATCACATTCTTTGTTTATGGGATAAAGGTAGATACAATCAATACAATGATATCGGGAAGCAATATTTGTATTTTTTTTGCTTTTGGCAACAATCCACATACAATTTGGTCCAAGGTTTTTGTGAATAATTGCAGGCTTACCTTGAGTGCCTGTGGCTCTTGTTTATGGTCTATAGTAAATTGATAAAAATGTATTTTGGGTGTTCTACTACTGTGTATATATTCCTTTTTTAATATCTTGAAATCTCAAAAATATATATGCAGTTACATGTACACTGCTCACTCACTGTGAACATGCTACATGTGATATGCAATGACAGAATTGGAACTTCCATCCAAAAGGGCATAGTAGCAAGTTAAAAAAAGATGAAATGAGCTTTCTGTTAACATCTGTGTAACATATGGAGAAGCAAGTAAACATGTACTCAGGGGGGTGTTACAATTTAGGTTGACCTATGAGCAGTTTGAGCAAATTAAGCTTGTATCGAAGATGGTTTTACAACTCATGCTCTGGTGAAAATCGTTCTGCAGCAAGTTCCCTACATTATCTGAAGTCTGAACTTCAACCATGGACCAAACAGTTCACCAAACCCCAACCCTTATCCTAATCCTTAGCCTCACCCAAAACACAATTCTAACCCTTTCCCTATGTCTTTGACAAAATGGAGCCCAGAGCAATGGTCACTGAGGCAAATGTTGGATCACCGTCATACCTATGTCTACTTTGTGTTAGATGGAATAAATCACAATTTATTCATCTGATCCTTTACCTTTATATTTTCATTTTTACAGATTTGAACCTAAGAGGGCGGTGGAGCAGCTGAGAGCATGCGGAGTTCTGGAGACCATCCGTATCAGTGCTGCGGGATATCCATCAAGGTATGTCACTTTATCAATAATTCAAAATGGCTTCTCCCTTTGTTTTTATCCACAGATTGCAATTGGTCCTTTTAAAATGTAAGTGATTCCATACTATGTGTCCCATATGACATAATCTCTTTCATCCAAAAAACTGTTGAGATACCGTGTACTCATAGTGTTTGGGATTCCAGAAACAAACATTAATTATCATATTAAATGATTTTAATTATTGAATGAAATATATTTATAAAAGCTTTAAGTGGTAAAGGACACATTACATAGAGGTAGCCATTTTTTTAAAAGGACATAAGTTTGGATAATGCCAAATTCTCATTCTCCTAAGGTTACAAAGTAATATCCATTGAATTAGATGCGGTATAAAGTTGATTATGATACAAACAAGTAAAAGTACATGTTCCGGTAAGTTGTGCAGAGGACATTACTGTTCCTGTCCCAGGTCTTTAATAGGCGAGAGCTCCCGTGATGCCTGACATGTATACTGATTAAGCTAACCCAGTGCTAAAACAATTACACTTAATTTATTCTATTAACCTGACATTATACTGTTTCATGTCACACCTCAAATCATTTCAAACCGTGAGACCTTTGACTCATTATTACATATATAATGAATTGGATAAGAGGTAATCACTGCTTGAACTTTCCAGAGGTCAATTTGTACTTTATCCCTTACGAATTTGCATAGTACTTTGCACTCAAACTCACGCCTCCAACTAGATCTTTATATGGATGAACACAGTGGCCGTTGAATCAGCCTCAGGTGACAAAGAACCCATGTTTTCCATTCCCTTTGGCAATCCCAATCATGACTAGTGCCAAGGAATCCTTGATGCCTACTCGTTGCATTGATCACTTGTACTTGTTTTATTTTACGTCATAAAACATTTTGAAGGAATGAAGGATATTGGTAGGTGATGATTTGATTATTAGATTGCCAAGTTCAAGTAATGAAAATTGGCTCAAACCCATCAGTGTTAGTACACTTAATGCAATTGCTACAGAAGGTTATCAGCTTTGTAGATTTAATACTCAGAGTTGACTTCATTATCATTAGATGCTAGAGATTTGAAGATTCAGTTATTCAGGCAAGTTAAGTTACTTAATAAAGTAACTAGGAGCTTACTCTAGGGGGAGTACAAACATGCATGTTGCATATGATTAATAAAAAGTTAAGAAAATATACGGAGGCCATACATCTTGGGAAGATCACTGGGGACTTTTTCTGGTAAATTCCGTCTGCATATAATTGAACCTTGAAGTAAAACAAAAAGAATTTGTTGTTGTCTCTGTTTTTGGTTATGAGGCATATTTTTGTATTTCTGTTCATTTCTTCATTTGGAAAATATGTTTATACACCCATTTTACCATATCACATACAATTATGATTATACAATAAGCCTCATGATAACAAGACTTTTTTAGAATAAATTTGGATCTACTAGGCTTTGTATGTTACGGATTTTATCTTTATTATGGCCTCACAAAAGATATTGGGACAAATCACATCAGGCATCAGATATAAAGGAGAAAGACAGGGGTGATCAGTGTTGCAATGTTGTTGTAGCTTCTCTTAAGAGTTGACAGGATCGAGAGGGTATTGCCAGAACGATGATTCATATTACATCACAGGGGAGGGAGAGAGAGAGGGGAGAAGTGACCGTATCCATTCTTGATTCCCCTCATGACTTAAAATCACAGTGAGTCCTTCACACATCATCTTAGCCTGTTGTAGATCTTCAATATTCCCCCAAACAACTTATTGACTCCATGGTCATACATCTTTTAACAAATGCATCACACCTCCCTCCTTTTATCCCCTTTATTGAGCCAATACTATGGTGAAGAGTCGGACTCAGAGATATTCAAAATTTGTATACCAAGAACTTGTTGTTTTTAGTACATATGTACAATTTGAAATTTAGTATGTATGGCACTGATTGAAATGTATATTCTGAAGCCAAATATCAGTAGCTTGTCCATTTTTTTCTGCGTTGAAGACTCCTTTTGTAAATTCAAGCCTTGTGATTATATGTAACTGTAAAGCCTGTCACAAGTTGCTTTAGTCTAGTTGTAGACTTTCTGTAGGACTGTTTTAACTTGGGCGAGGGTCAAGATGTGCTTTACCACAGTAATGAGGTTAATTTCAGGTACCCGGTAATAGAAAGGCTCAGGATGTGATATTTGTGATTTTCCTAAAATATTAGTGGCCAGTATCTGCACAGCCATAAGATCTGCAGTTGTCCAATTCTCCCCAATTGTTTTGAAATTTCTAAAGGGAGACATGGCCCCTCCAGGAATTAGAAAAACCTGTATTCCAGGGAACTTCTATAGCTGTCACTTGGAAAGCCAGTTTATTCCTTCCAACATATCCAAACAGGTGTGATCCCCTTTCCCTTGACACTAGACGAAACCAGGAATCATCAAAAGATCTAGTATCAGCCATGAGGTATCGGACAGGATATTCACATTCGAGGGAAATATATACAATATACGTAATAAGAAACATTGTATAGAGAATCATCATATAGCGTAGGAGCATATACTCTGGATAAGAATATTGTTGAAAGAAACATTGTATAGAGAGGCTGGTTGAGGTCAGCCGACACCATATTGTTTCTTTTAGCCAAAATTAGGGTGTTTACTCTATCTAAAATAACATAAGTCAGTACACTTCTTGCTCCAAACAGATGATTTCTTAGGTTACAGCTCACATCATGGGCAGTGCTCATTGATCCCACCGCTGCCACCATGTTGAATTGGTTATCCATCATTTACTCTGGCAGCAATTGCTCTTGGCCTTATTTCATCAAAATTAAGATTAGAGTTGCAATTGAGCTTTAGGTTAGGTGTAGGGTTAGGGTTAAAAGTATTAAAGGTTAGGTTTAGTGTTGGGACAAGGGTTTAAGTTAGGAATTTGGGTGGTGTAGGAAATTAAAGGACTCTTGTTTGATTCAATGTTTACACTGTAACGGACCCTGATTCTTCATCAACTTCTTGTTTGAAACAATGCTCAAACCTCTGTCTTACTAGTAGACGTTCTGGTATATGTTTTGTTTTTGATGTGAAGACTAGAAAAGGTAAATACTTGTCCCATGGCTATGAAGCTGTAGAATAAATTTTGTTGGTCTGAATGGGGCGACAGTGCTTTATGCAGACCTTGGGTCAGCCAAGAACTTTGTCATAGGTTGGTGTGCCATTTGTTGTAGGACGGGAGATATCCAGGGGGCCAGCTGGATTAAGGTGAAGGAAATCCAGATTCAGGAATTGTCCCATTTTCCCTTCCAGTTCTGCTTAGGCTTGATTAGATCATATTCCATGACCTCAATAATCACAAAACTGTTCTGTCATAAAGTTTATGCTAAATTGCACTTGGTAATAAAAATCTATAGTAAAAATTCTAGTAATCAACTTGAAAGTCCTTCAAAGTAAATGTTTATCCTTCAGTCATGCTCTGACCTTTTCCATTCCTTTGTCTTCTGGTAAATCTGCTTCGTTTAATAAGGATTGCACATGAGCTCACATTGCTACAGAGATGATTTATAAATTGTTATTGTGCAGCGCAGACCATGAATGATTATCTTTAATTTGAATACAGTTAGTTCTGTCTTAGCACACAGGCACATTTTAATATCGCTTACACAACTGTTTCCTTCCTCCCTTGAAAGATGATAAATGAAGCTTAATGAAGGATTACTTGAATAAATTCTGAATATTTAACTTAATTAGGATTTGCTTGTGCTGAAGAGTGATTAAACAGGAACGTGTCTGACTTATACTCGTGATACCCAACTGCTCTGGAAGGTTGCAGACAGAATACTCAATTATTCATCAAATTCTTTGCACAAGGACACTTATTGCCATGTGTGGAAATGAAATTAGAGACATAACTCAAAGATAACTTTTTCCTTTTTGTTTCATTCTAATAAACATTGATGTAATAATGGCAAGAAAAAGTAAGCAGCAACCCCCTGCCCCTTCACCCCCNCCCCAACCGAAAGGAAAAAAATGCTTTTAAAAACATTTGTCTTGTTATCACTATGAGTAATGATATAGAAATTGGCAAACTCTGGACTGGAGCTCATGTTATAATGTTGAGTAAGCCAACTTTAGACACATAAGCCTCGAGATGAATAAGAGTCTTTGGGCCCACCTAAAGGTACGGTAAATGAACGTATTTAAAGTGAAATGCTTCCAAGGTAAAACTGGCAAAATGATTTAAGGTTGATAAATATCTCTGATTTTCTAGCAATTAATACCTCTTTTGCAATGATCAAGCTCCAACTATTCACCTATTTCATTTGTGTATTTTGTAAGAGAGATTCCTACTCAATTCCGTGTAAAGAAGGGTGAAATATGAAATATGAGTTTGAAGAACAAAATATGCCTAAGAAATTATCAAGCAATTCACACTCAAGAGGCAATTCAGATGAACTACATAAGTTTATGACACTTGTTTTTTGGAAGTAATACACTGTGAAATTGTGTGTTTTAAATAATGAGTAATGCTCTTTAATAATCACAAGTAACTATCAGAGTTAACTATGAACAACAAGTCCTAAATTTGGTTTGAGAGGGAGTAGACTTTTATTGACCAACTCTTCCTTTATTACTCCTATCAGTGCTAAGGTGTAACTTGTCATCATTTGACTCAGTCGGTAACACCCCTTTCATGTTTTCACTTGCTAGCCACATTCACCCATCTCTGTTTCCGTCCCAAAGATCATCTGTTCAGAGCTAGAAGGGGGTTATTACAACGCCCTTTAACACCCTTCTGGCGCCAAACAGAAAATACTTCCTTACAGTAAGGTGTGAGATGGTTTGGATATCAAGATCAACGTCAGAATGTTCTCGCTGCAGGCACTTAACCATGATTTCCTGAATAGGGAACCCAGCCAAGGAAATGTAGAATTATTCTCACCCAGATATCGCTGCCCCATTCACATTTGACAATAGATAAGAAGCTAATCCTCGCATAAAGATTTGGTCTCTCAGATGTCATAGTTCTTTCACATTTGGCAAAAGATTGGGAGCTAATGTTAACTTCACTTAAGTAATATCAAATGTAAAGTCACTTAAAGGTAAAGACCATGGTCAGGCGATTGCTTTGTGAAAGAAATGTTGTGGAATCGATCAGAAAAGGTTGATCATCTAGCATCTAGCATCTACATGGTACTGGAATCATCAAAATGATAAGAAATTTGGCCCACTCTTCGTAAAGTTACAAGCACTATACACAGAAAGATGTATATGGGACTACCCTGTATCTCTCACAGACCATGAGAGAAACAAATTTACCAAATATATGAATTAGTAGGCGGTTTCCCTGCAAATTTGTTATCATCATGTATTAGTCAAACATATTCTTTCACATGATTGGTAATGACAGCTTCCATTTCATTTTTTGAAATTGGGGCGTTTCCAATACTGGTCTTAACCTTTAAAATTAAGTTTACTTCATCTGTATTGTGTCATCAATATTTTTGTAATTGATTTGATAAAGATGGAGAGGGTGTGATACATATTAATTGTCCACTGAGCACCAAAAGAGCATTTATTCTTTGCAGAGTTAAAACACTTGATCTAAACAGACGATATAGTCATGTCAATTCCAACATCTTGTAGGATATTTTTAAACAAATAATTAAATAGATTGGCTTGTCAGTTGTCACCCAAGGTTTATGAATTCAGTTTGGTTGCACACATTTCCTTTTAATTTCATAGAGTGGGTGATGTGAATTGTATTGAATTACATGTAGTATGATATAGCAGTTTACATTCTTAATTCATTTTATGAACGTCTAAAACTGTCTAAATGTAGAGCTCTTTTCTTAATCAGTGAAGGTCAAGTCATTATTTAATCAATATCGACTTCCTCATATGAAACGGGGTCCCAAAGCCAAGGAAACATGACATTTACTGCTGGAATATGTGATATGTTCAAGTGTGAACTGAAGGTGTAAATTGAGGTACTATTAGCTAATCAGAGCTTTGACGTAGGAGGGCCGTTTGTTGGGACAGAGGGTGGAGATGTAAGAAGTGTCAGTTGGATTTGGTCTCGGCTGTCAGAAGTGGAAGATATTAAAAGAAAGTGAGCTAGACTACAATCTTTGAAAGATATTTTTGTTCGGGAGATATGGAAAGGAAATGTAGCCATGTTCTTAAGGTAATTTGATGTGAATAGCCAAATGAAGAGGGATTAGTAGGCAGGCATACATGGTGTTTTGCAGAATGAATCACCTTTATAATTAGATTATTGATCCTTTGTATTAGGAAAAATGCCCTTATTCTTTTGTATCAATTGCAACATTCCTTCAAAATACTGTTGGCCCAAATTGGCAAGTTTTCAGCAAATACACTTAGTATTAAACAGAGGCTTTAATATGAAGAATTTTCCACATGAAATTGGCCATAGCACTAATAAATGTTATTGTGAAGAATTGATACCCTTTTCCTTCTCTATAATGGGATAATGATTGTAATGAGTTTACTGTTCTGGAGAGATAATAGTCCCACAGCTTGAAATCAGTGTAGTTACAACCCTGTTTCCTATGCTCTTGGCTCAAGTGGTTTCTGGCGTTAAGTGTGTACAGACGGCTATCTCCACCGGCCAGGCTGGCGAGGAATAATCATTTTTTCCATTCTATTTTACTGGTCAAAATGTGAACTTTTGTTGTATTGGATTATACGCCTGGAGATTTTGTTTATTCAGAAATTTAATAGATAGTGCATCTTATGTCGTTTGGAGTAGCCAATTTAGGTAAGTATCTGTGCTGCGACAGAAATGGTAGTTTGCTTAATTTTATTGCATAGTTTGAGATTTTCTTCCTGGCCATAATGTGACAGTTTTTAAGACTGGCCTATATTCAAACTGAGGGGGAACGAAAGTGGTAAGTACAAATGAAATAAAAAGGGCTTGTGGTTTTGTGTTTGTTGCTGGTAAGTGGGATTTTGTTACTCTTTTTGACTCATCATTTTAAATTTGCATTGAATAGGGAGAATTGTAGTGACAAGAGATTCAGTTTGTCATATTATTCATTGACATATTAGTTAGGTCTGCAAGGGTATTGTAATCTGTGGTCAAGAGACCATTTGTACACCTGTTACAATCTAATTAACAATTCAATTGTTTCTTCTCTTTCTCTCTCTCTCCCTCTAACTACTTTATTATAACAGGTGGTCGTATTCCGAGTTCTTCACCCGCTACCGTGTGTTGATGGTCCGGAAAGAGATCAACAAGAAAGACGTGAGAGGGACCAGTGAAAAGACGCTCAAGCGACTCATTGTGGTAAGCCCCAGACACTTCCAAACTCTGCCCTGACTCAAAGAAATTATAACTTCTATCTCTCTTTCACCCAACAGTGCTAGTGACCCATTACGATAATCAATTTAACTTTCTTCACGTTCTGTACAAGAATAACATGTCACATGACTTGGCAGAGAGTCAGCATTGTTGTTTCGTACCTGGATCAGCGTAGATAAAGTATCAAAGTCAGTCCCTCGTTAAAGAATTAAGTCCATTTTGCAGACAAATTGGTCTGTCATCTGCAGACGCCAAGCCTTGGTCAGCGTGAAGATTAAATGCTTCAAATTGAGGTCAGATTAATTGCCATGGGGATTTTGGGGTAGGGACCATAGTTTTACACTAACACTTAAAAACTGTAAATGATGAGGCTACAAATGTCAATTTTAGACCTCACCTTTTTATCTTTCAAATTTTTGTCATTTCTTTTGTTTTGTAAGTAGATGACCTTGCAGAAATCTTTTTTTAAAGAGTTGAAATACATGAAGATTTCGTAGGTGGTTTTGTATCTATAGGAAAGAACTCCCTTGAGCTGTTCTCAAAGAACTATTGTTTATGTTCCCATTAAAAGCAACAGAGAAATATTTTATTATGAATACTTGTGTATTAAGGCAGTATGTATGAAGGAGGCTTTTTTATCTGGCAAAAATGTTCTCTGGGAAAGAACATGCTAGAGTTGTTTATTTTTACGCTTATCAAATTAGAACAAATGGAAATGAAGGAAGGGACGGCTTTAAATTTGTACCTACTGATGAGTTTACAAATGGTACGGAGATTGTACATTTGACTTGAATATAAATCTTAATGATTATCATTATTATTATTATTATTACTCTTGATGAGTCTTTGCACTCTTCAAAGAGATCATATGTTAGGAAACATGAAAGGACACACCTGTGGCAGAAGCTCTAATTTATTTGGCATTTTTAATTCGTCCTCTGCCGTGCTCAAAAGGTAACAATCTGACTCAACGGCCATCGGTTCCGACTTTAAAGGTGTCTGATTTGGACCAAGGTCAATGCTTACATGTTTTGTCATGCTTTTCTTCCCCCCTCCTTCTCCCTGGGTGGCAATGAGATTTCATTGGACGACAATTACGAGTCTGGACCATTGCCGTTTTAGTAGGGTTAAAGGGGCAAAAATATGAAGTTTAGTCATCGTGAAATTGAAGACAAGGAAATATAATGTTTTTCTGCTTTAGTTTCTGCTTTGTATAAGAGAGATGGGTACATTTCACACATTCAACATATATTTATTGAATTACATTAAAAAATACAATTTTTTTCTTCTCCAGTGTTATCAACATTTTTCTTTTGTTCTTTTCTATTGAAATATTTGTTGGTATTCTGGGCTAGGATTGATAACAAATATTCAATCCCAACTCTGTTATGAGACAGGGCCTCAACATAACAAAGAATATAAGCTTATACATGTATATAATAGGGAAATATATTTTATAAATCAACTGCTTGCGCCAATTTAGATAACATTTTTTTTTTAATGATATACTAGGGACTTCTCTCTTTATGTCTAAAACAATCTGTGTTATTTTGCTTGTACAGTATTGTATTTTGCATATTGTAATCTTATGATTTTTATCCCCAATTTTCGTATAGCGTGAAAATCCAAAGGTTTGTGATTTCCTTCACTATGGTTTAAACTTTGGGCCAATGTTTGCATGAAATGCTGTTTATTTATCCTTTGTTTTTTTACTTTCAATTTTTAAGTTTGGAACTCTGCATCTTTCTTCCAAAAAGAGCACCATTGCTTCTTCAGATCTCTTTCATTGAATTATAAATTACTTTTGAATTCCTAATAGAATAAAGGCAATATTTCCACCAGAGATTTAAATTTGTCATCATCATAAATGTTACTTAATGTGTGATCACCAAATTTTCCTCATCATGTTTCTCTCACGGAATTATTGTACCTTGATACTATTGAACCCTTTCTCAAATGTTTCAATACTTGTTTCTTCCTTTCATCTCTACTAGAAAATCCATGTAGTTTAATGTAAATTCCTGCAGAAACGGAACAGTTTTTGAATTGGCAACATATGAGTTTTTTTATAAAGTTGATGTGTGTTACAACCGCATGTCTTTAATAATCTTGATGTCGATAATAGTGTGGTGTGGTGTGGGATTATTGGATTGAAATTTGACAGTTTTATTACCGGTATTCTTTTTCTTTGTGAGATATGAAAGAATGTAATTCATGATTGATTTGGGGGAAAATCCATTTAGACGTAGATACATTATTGTATGGAGGCAGAAATATGAAATTAATGACAAAGCAGCTCAATTTTCTTTCATCTATGTAAAATTTGCATGAAAAGATTGTTTTAGTGGCAGGAAATACATCCTTGAGATTTATGGATAAAGTGTTTTTCACTCAAAAACGTATCCTCTTTTATGCTATAAAAAGGGTAATGTTACAATTACCTGGCAAAAACAATATGTTTTCCTTTAAGTCAGCAAAGACTCTTGTGTATGAAAATTGAAATTTGCATCTAAAGGGAAGTATTGGAAGCAACTAGAGTTTAGCATGTAGGTAATTCTATCATTGCCTTGTTACTCTCATGTTACATGTAATTAAGGTACTGTAGTGAGCTTTCCAGAATGTCATCAAGATGATGAAACTCACTTTTCATATCTCATGATTACTCCATTGTTAGGGTCTACACATTTTGAAAGTAGAATTTCTAAAAAGTATATTGCTTCAGTGAGGATCTAAATGAGAAAGAATATCTTAGATGTGACACACACACACATGATCAACCTACAAAGTGATTGATATGATGAGGTAGTTCTGAAAGTAACTACCGTAAGCTTTTTATGCCATATGATTTTGTTTTAACTTGGAAAAGGAAGATATGTTCTATATTTTTTGTCTGAAGCTTCAGATGAGTATTACTTGGTGAGACCTCGAACATGTTCTATTGCAATATTTCCATTGAAAATATGATGTATCGTAGAATCTAAATGTTAGATTCATTTTTATAAAAGTGATTAAGATCTGCCCACTCTCAAGATTCATGCAATCCCCAATTAATATCGGAATATTAAAACCACTTTTATTTTTACATGACCCTTTTCTATAGGATCCAGACAAGTACCAGTTTGGTAAGACCAAGATCTTCTTCCGAGCGGGCCAGGTGGCCTACCTGGAGAAGTTGAGAGCAGATAAGCTGCGTGCGGCCTGCGTACTGATGCAGAAGACTGTGCGAGGCTGGATGCAGCGCACAAAGTACCAGAGGCTGAAGGCAGCAACCATCGTCATGCAGAAGCATACTAGAGCCTTCCTTGCCAGAAAGTGAGTAGGAACAAATAAAGGACCAGCAGTTATTCACGAAATAAAGGATTAGGACTTATATTGGCATTGAAAAATAGGACCAAGTGTAGGACCAAAGCTTATTGGCCTGAAGAAAAAAAAAAGGATCAAGTATGGAACCAGGACTTATTAGCCTTAATGAATTAAGACGAAATATAGGATCAGAATTTATTGGCGTTAAACTTCCAATTGGATTTAATTGAAAATCAATCAGGTGTTCCCATTTTAGAATACCGGTAATGAGAAAGTAGACTTTGATAAAACCACTACTAGTATCTTAGTATGAGTAAACCCCCTCCCACTCTTTGTGACGATATAATTAAGTTTCTGCACTCTTTTGACGATGTCTTTCAAATTAAGAAATTAAGATCAGACTTCCTCAGATTAAAGTGTTGACAGTCTCTGCGTGTGGCAGGTTCTTTCCACGATGGGCTTTACACCGCAGATTGAGCCAATGACATGTTAATCTTCCTCCCCTGCTGGCGATTTGATATCTGATAAAGGGGTTATCAGGCAAGACCAAGTGCTATCCAAAACAGATTAATTTAATTCATTCTGAATTTTAAAGACCTCATATGAAGTGCCAAGTGTGGAGATCTTTACAGTGATTTTCTGGTTGGTATTTTGAGGCTTGCTCTGCTCGGGGAGAGGGCTTTTCTGAAATGTAAGTTTAAAGGAAGGTAATGCAAGCCATTCAAGCCTAGTCATGCTCAAGAATGGTCACCCAGCGCAAGAGGAAATCGGAGGAAATTGTAACAATTTGGAGATCGGAGGAGATGGTCGTGTTCTTATCGGAGCTCGTGCCTTGGACCTTGTCACCCACTGGAGTCTGTTTTCTGTCGTCATTATTTTCTGTACTTTTGAACACTCAAATGAATGTCTCCAGGTTCTGCATTTGTCTACTCAAATGCAGACCTGACCCAATGAACGTCTTTTTTTTACTGACTCTTATTCAATGATAGTGAATCACAACAGGTCTCTATGCAGCCTTCATTGTAAATAGGGGAATGGGTTAGTGGCTTTCAAAAGTTTTATTTAAAAAAGTTTACGTTTAAATTTGGGGAAATTTATGAATAGAAATTGTTTTTTTTAATTTTTGTTCACTCTCCTATCAATTTGTCTGAACCACTTGGGTTCTTACCAACTAACCTATTTGTGTTATTAATGCTATAAGCCCCTAAAAGATGATGTTCAACAAGAACATGCTGAGTTTGATGATCCCAATCCATACTTGTTTAGAGGTGCCTAGATATTCCTCCTTGCATGCCTGCCTAATCAATGTCCTGACAATACCTGCTGCATACCGTTGTTCTCTAGAGAAGTTTAGTACAATAGCTTTTAATACTCTAGAGAGTATATTTCCCCTCTATTTTTAGACTAAACATCCTCAAACATGAAAATGATAATATCTCTGTTATTTAAAACATGTCCCATATTTTTGATACATAGAAGGATAGAACCAATTTGCATCCCCCCTCCTGACTTCCACTTATATAAAGGTATAATTTCCTATGTCCCAAAGTGCAACATGGACATGTAGGTGACCTCTCATTGGAGAGTTTGACCCTCTACTTGCTTCTTTCATCCTTGATTGGTTGTAAAATCTAACTGACATCCATGTTGATCTGAGCTCGGGATTGAGTCATCATCATTTAGGGAAAGCTTAAAAGATCTTTTTATTCGAGATGAAGCAAGTCCAACCATTTCTCAAGAACTAACATCGATCATTGGACTACCGACATGATATGAGATCCAGGGGTTAGTCTTTGATCTTTTGGGAGGGGCAGGAACATGTAGAGGGGGGGAAATGGCACCCTGACTTCTCCGATAATTTTATCCATGGGTGCGAGCTGTCCCGTTAGTTCCTGCCGATGTGACCTAACAACAGCTGCTGATACCACACTTGTATACAAGGCAAGTGATTCTGTGTCATATTTTCTTTCCTCATTTTGAGAATGCAAAGAAGCTAGGAAAGTCATAATCACAGTGGGTCAGCACGTGTGCATACTACCCAACAGAACTGTCAACCCCCTCCCCTCAAATGGGAAGCTTGAATTCTGCCGTAAGCCTCCCGTATCAAACGGATCAATAGGGCTTTGCACTGTCGTTGATTATTTGATAAAGTTTCTCTTCAAGGCTTGACTCATGTTCTGCAAGCCTGCCTGATTCAGACTGCTTCTCTTTAATCTCCGCTGCCTGGCAGAGGGGCGAAGCGGTGACCGTGTGAGGAAACTCAATTTGATAACATTCCTGGATTTGCCTCTCTAGACCAAATACATCACTGAGTTCTTCGTTTTTTAGAGGAATTTTTTAATAGATGTCTCGTGGGAGCCTCGTCTTCAGTGGACGTTATCGTTAGAGATCTTAACAAACATTTTGTGGAAGGGAAATCTTGAGTTTTGACCAGAAATTCCAATCAGGAAGATGTTTTCTCTGTGATTATGTGATCAGTCAATACGTCATTATCACCTTGGAGTTGTTCGGACTAACTTGTCACATTTGAATACTCAGTGTCTAATTGTGCAGAATTCTTTAGTGGGTTCCCTAGCAGTGAACCTGTGAGTATTATCAGGTGCTGTGTGTTGGATGTCACGTGCCTCTAATTGGAATAGTGTATCACAGTGCTACAATTTTCACATCACATGAAGATGCCTTGCTCTTGATGCAACAGCATGGATTTGCAATCTCCTTTACTCTGTGATTATATTTTTGGAATAATTTTATGCAAATCAAAGTGTCCCATCAGAGCTGATAACTGTCAAGATTCTTCAATTTTTATGTGGAACACCTAGGATAAGATTACCTCTGATATGTTTAATGATAAAAAGAAGTTTGTTCAGCATTTTGAAAGTTGGATATTAGTTTCATTTTGTGTGTGGTAATTAATCATTTTTGTGACCATGCATCGCAATAAGGAGCTTCGCTCACTCCAGAATACCCTTCTTATCGTCAGGCTCACCAAGTTCTTGCGGGAAACACGGGCCTCCATCATCGTGCAGAAGACATGGCGTCGCTACCGATGCCGCCGCGACTTCCTTATCATCCGCAACGCCACCCTCAAGATCCAGTCGTACTACCGGGGAATGGTCGGTCGTTGTATCTACATGGAGGCGCTGCGCCAGCACCGGGCCACAACCCTCCAACGGTACATCCGTGGGTGGCAGGTGCGGACATGGTACCGGAGAACACGGAGAGCCCTCGTCTTGCTTCAAAGCTGCGTGAGAAGATGGAAAGCAAGGAAAGAACTGAAACAACTCAAGGTAAACAGAAGTCCTTTAGTTCTTATATTATCTTGGCAGTTACTTTAATAATGTAATTCAATTATATGCTCACCTTCATAGACTGCTAGTGGTTTCTTTAAATATACAAGGCTTGTATTATTGAAACTCTGCAGTGTTCATGGTATCATATGAATATGATTGATAGTTGTAATTGCTTATGTCCAGCAAATGGTCTGTTTAGACTCATTTTTTAAAAACATGGGCGTATTAAAAGTGAATCTTACTTATGCAATTTTCTATGTATCTACAGAGAATTATATGGTACAGAAAAAAGAGGGATAACACATCTATACTATCATTTTACCTAAGAAGATGATTTATAGATGAACATCATAGATTGACCCAAAAGTTTCCCACTGACCTCATCAAGTCAGTATATCTTTGATCGGTTTTTGCATTCCTGCGAGTTTTCTGCACTATCAATCAGCCCCTAAATGAGCTGCAAACGGGAAGGGAAGTATCTGTTTAGACAATCTTTCAACATACAGCCAATATATGCCAACCACAGAGAGATAGCATCTTGTGATAAAAGCCTACTCATACTTGTACGATTGCGCTCAACAAAACGAAATAACTACCCAAACAGAAAATTAAATGAATTTGTGCCGATAGTCTTTTATGAAATCCATCGTATTGGGTAGGTAGGGTGTAACCGTCAAAAGGGATTTTCATTACCGACTTTAAACTGCTTCCATTTAAAGATAGAATCCTTCACCTGTTCTTTAAGGAAACAGGAAAGATTCTGGCGAAAGGGAAAAGGCACATTATTGTCGTCAAGATGTCGTAAGCAGGCTTCAAATGCCCTCCAAATCCTTCAACTCAAAACTTGAAATCTGAAGAGAAAAATGGAGGGATTTTTGCTATTTTCATCTCATGATTCAGATGAATCTTTCTCCAATTTGAGCTCTTATATGGAGCCAACATTTTCCTGGACTTGTCGCAAGCGCAGAACCTTCACTCATATAGACCCCCTATGTGTGCTTGACATGAGTTAGGAAAGGTTTTTTGTTTTTAGTCATGCTGTTCTCTCTTTCCATTTTTCATGATTGTTTCCTTCCTTCATAATCACTCAGTACCGTTAGATTTAGTGATGTATCACATTTTCAGTGCACAATGAATACTACTGTTACAAAACTATTACTTATGCTACTACTGCTATCATTACTACTACTCATTCTACTAATGCTAATACTATGACTACTTCTAACTACTACTAACTACTCCTACTACTTCTATAACTATTTCTTCTACTTCTTCTACTTCTTTTACTACTACTACTACTACTTCTACTACTTCTACTACTACTTCTTCTACTACTACTACTACTACTACTACTACTGCTACTACTACTACTACTACTACTACTACTACTACTTCTACTACTACTTCTACTACTACTAATACTACTACTAATATCATGACTACTACTAACTACTACGTCCTACTACCGGTACTCCTACTTCTGTCCATCCTCCTTTTCATACTACCTTTACTAATACCACCTCTGGCTGTGTCCTTTCTATTACTGTTAATTGATTCTACTAAAACTACTAAATTCATTTGTGTTTACTTTCTTCTTTTCCTCCTGCACCTTTTCTTATCTGTTTTGTACTTTTCATAAAAGTCTTTTCCTACTTGTGTGTTCTTTCATTGTACATACATGGGCAACATGTATTTTCACAGCTGATTACCTATTATTAAAGAGAGGTAGTATATGATTCATAAATGTTAGTCATAGTGACATGTTTCCTTAAAAACCGACCTAAATTTCATGTTAATCATCTTAATCAATGATTGATACCGACCTCCAGGCAAGCCTGTCTAGTCCATTGTTATTTCAATGAGTGCTACAATGCAACCATAAATTATAATCTTAACAAGCTAGTATCTATAGTACAGAAGCTACATTTTCAGATTAAGTGTGTTGAAATTCAAGGTCAATAAAGATTACCTATGAAATATAATTCTTCCTGGCTTATAAAACGATTCTTGACCTATTTGTGAGTCAACTTCAAAATCCAGGCTAAGAAAATGCCTACTACCTAATTCATCAGTATTCATCTGCTGAATGTGATATACTATGAGTAAACCCTAAATTTAGATAAACGATATTCTAATTGGTATCAGTTTACAAAACAATGAGTGCTGTAACCTTTCAAACTCTGATTGACACATACAGTGCGGATTATGACACATACCTTCAGTACAAGCACATGTGGTTACAGAATGTAGCCATATTGCATCAAAATTTTCCATAAATATTGACACCCTTGTACAAGTCACCAACATAAATACATGTGGTAGCTCTAGCATTAACTAGAAATTGTAATTGCCGCAAGACAGAATCCAAGAAATTTTTGCTATAAATTTTACATTTGTATTAATGCTTCGCTAAAGTGGTGAACATTTTTTTATACTTATGCTAGAAATCCAAATGTGATTGAATTGAGTTCTTGCTTGGATATTACCACTTAATTGTTACAATCCTAATGGTATATTTGAGAGAGTGAAACTAAAAGTCCCAAAATGGCTTAGCAGTTGTACTGTCTGTACAAGAATAATTATTGACACTTGATTTTCTTTAGGTGTTATGTTCTGTCTGTTAACTACCAACTAATGAGCAATTCACAGTTTATGGTTTCTATTGTGGGGGTCAGCTAATACTTTTTATGGGTGCTATAGAAAGTTATTCTCACAGAGGCTTTATTTTTCAAAACTGATGATCCACTCAAACATGGTTTGCCTTTGCTGCATTAGTGAAACGAAGCCATAGCAATATTAAATTGATGTTAATATGTAGATAGAATCAACCAGAACATTGAAACTCATAATATGATATCTATAGTGTCAGTATAGCATTTCAAAAATTTGTCTGAATTACTAATTACAATTCAAGTAAACTTCACAGAATTGAGATGAACTGAAATTGGGCTATTAATTTTTAACAACAAAAACAACAACAATTTGGGGTGGTACTTTGCAATCTACAAGTCAGATTACCAACGTTGTATGCATCATGAAAAGTATTCTCTTCTTCATTATAGGCCGTATTGCAACATAAATATCATTGACTAATTTCTAAGAAACAACAATTGAAAAGAAACATCAAGAAGCAAATGACAAAACCTGTAGGTATGACTAAACAACAAAAAGTCCTGGCTATCATTGTTTGAGTGCTTCCTATGTTTGTCCTGATCAATGAGTGATTACAAAACTAGGGCTCCTACTACCCCCTCTCTTCCCCCTTCCTGATCCCCCCCCCCCCCCCCCCCC
>BEXV01000012.1:177271-225277 GCA_003118195.1 Hemicentrotus pulcherrimus | reverse complement strand
TCCCCCCCCCCCCTCCCCAACCCTCAGTTGTGCTTTTCACCCTCTCCTGTCGATAATCATGATCGATACCCTTGACTTTGTACTTCCCTCCTGTACGTGTCATGTGTGCAGGGATGGGAGTGCGTGACAGGCTACTGCCTCATGGGAAGGAGAGGTCACTATATCACTTCCTGTAGTAATCGGGTCATAACTTGTAGGTCGTTCAGTGTGGGGTGGGGAGAGTTCTCAGTGGTGAACTTACAAGTTTGAGCCAAAACTTGGCTCAAGCCAAATATTTTTCTCTTCATAATCATAATCGGTTTCCATAGACCAAGATCACTATGCTACACATATTACGAATGATTATGACTTACTTATGAAATGAAATCATATTCAACCAGATCGATGATTTTATAGGTACCCAGTGTCTTAATCACATATTTCCCTCAAACTTCTCCAGGTATTTTCTTGTGATTATCATTCTGTCATATTGTTTATCTAAAAGAGCAAGTATATGAACAGTAAAAATCGTTTTTTGGGAATGTTTTCAATACAATCCAAATAAAGATCTCTGTCATTGGTTAAACCCTCTGATCACAAATACCTCCCACTTGGTTTAAAGAAGTCAGTTTCTTCTGCATCTATTGTCTTAGGTTTAGGACAGAAGAGTATACCTCAAACACAGTATTTCTGAGAATCATAAATCTTGCCTGACAGACCACGATGGAGCCACATTAATCCAGTAATCATTAATTAACATAGATTGAGATGTATCCTGTCCTGCAGGAAAAAGCCTTTGAGTCACCCAGAATCTGGCTGACAAATTTAGTCAAACATGGAAGTATTCCCAAACATTTCAATCACAGGACCTCCCTTATCACATATAGGTATCTAGAATAACAGCTTGAGTTTTGAAGAAGAAAAAACAATATATTTTCAAATGAGTTTGTTTTGATTGTGGACATCCATCCAGCACTACAACTTAGTTGAAGTAGCCGATGAAAGACAAGTTCTAGTAGTAGTGTTTAAATCTAGAGGGGACTTAGACAATTCTATATTTTGGCCTTTTGGAAGCATATAGAAACTATCCTAGGGGTATTGGAAATGAATCATGGCAAAATCAAAAGATATAGTATGAGATTTGAACAGATCAACCTAGATTTTTTTTTTGGTTCTCTGACAATAAGGAATGGAAAATCTGAATACTTTGGTCACTATCTAAGAAAATGTTGTATCATGATTTTTATGTGAGTCAATGAGGCGGTACTGAATCAAAGCTGATATCAAAAGAATATGTTTTACATACTCGTGAAGAGAGTAACAGGGTTGAATAACAAACTCAATATGTGAGCTTACGATGAAGTATCAAACATATTAAACAGGTCAAGCAACGGAAATGAATCAAATCTTCCAATTTAATCAGAAGACATCTATGGAAAATACAATCCCAAAAACATCTACTGTATGTAGTATATAACAAATGATAGATGCTGTCAGTGTGAGTAAATTTTGGTGAGAATTATATGCCACTTTCAACTACCCTGTGAGGTGATAGATTACACTTGATCAAGTGATGAATTATTTCCTTGTCCGTCAGAGTTTTATAGACTACCTTACTCATATCCTATGACATTTCCTAGTGGACATTGTGATGCAGTCCTCTCTAATTTCAATAAATCATCAAGAATACTAATATGGTCGTGGGTTAATAAATTTAGACGGCAGCTCATGCATTACTTCCTGTTATTAATAGTGATTTGTTTTTAATTCTCTTAATTTTTCCTTAATCATTGTGAGAATATGAGGAGACTTTATAAAAAAATCCTTTTCAAGTAACATTGCTAAAATATGATCGTCCACCTTATAGGCATGATAGGAATGAGGTAGTTTACTAATTTTTCACCTGTACCAGACCTCAACCTTCTTGTCTAGGAGTCATGTTTTAAAGTAGATGAAATATTGTATGCTTTTTAGAATACGTTTTATGACCAATTTATTGATCTACTTTTTATGTTTATATTGACTAATGTTGACTTTAAGCTCAAGAAAGGAATGCTGTCAAGTTCAAATATCACTATTTTAAAATGTGCAATTCTTGCCAGGACAAGATTGCAAAAGCATATTTAACTATGAATCTTTTTTTTTTCTTTTTTTTTTGTTGTTGTAAATAATGAAATTATTCATGCTTATAAATTGTCTATGCAGCAACTATGTTTTATTACTGTATATTTTATGATTATCTGGTGTATTATGTTTTTCATTTCTTTCTATTTCATTATTTTATAATCAGATTGAGGCTCGTTCAGTGGAGCATTACAAGGCCCTCAACCGTGGAATGGAGAACAAGATTATCTCCATCACGCACAAGGTTGATGAGCTGGTAAGTAGCAAATCTTTTTTCTACTTTATAGATACCGGTATAAGAAAAAAACAAGAACCTACTTTGAATGTTATTGTTACTGAGTTATACAATAGACAGTAAATACGTTACTTTGTAGATGTTTGCTTCAGGAACATTTGCTCCACCCTGTATTACGTCATAGATGTAAGGTTAAGGTTGCAATAGGGATTTAGGTTGGGTTAAGGTTCTATTGGGATTTAGGTTAGGTCTCGGGCTGGTGTTTCAAATGTTAGGTTGGGTTAGGGGTTAGGTTAGGTATAGGGTTTGGGTTAGGTATACTACTCACTGCAGTTAGTGCGGACTTTTATAGGATATTGACCATTCAATTGTCATAGGGTATGTGTTTTACAACTGATATTTTTTTCGTAGTGATCAGGTTCAGTCATCATATCTCTCCTCTTAAAGATCAATAAGCATGACCCGTTATTTGACCATTGGATTACATGTAGATTATGTAGGCATGACAATTATTTTCAACATGATGAAATGGCATGATGCCCTACACTTGCAACTATGGTCTAGATAGATTCATGTCAGGGACCTACTGTATGGCCAAATTAAAAGGTTCCTGCCTTTACACAATACAGGAGGCTAGGGGTGATGATCTTGTAGACAAGTGTGACATGGGCAGTGTTTTGACAGGTCCCACGTTACCAAGGAAAAAGATAGCCAATAGGAAAGGAAATAATTCCTGTCACAAAAGAGTAACACTTTCAGGTGCTTTGCTGGAATGGATATTATTTAAGAAATGCTCAAAGTACCAGTCTAGCTACCTAAGGTGAGGAGAGGCCAGATGATCACAGTGATTAAGTTCGCTTTCCACTCAAAAGCCTAGGTGACACCAAATCTTATTAATAATAATAATAATGATGATAATTATAGTGTAACTATTTTTACAGTAGAAAAATATTTATAACTGTATTTTATAAACATTGGGTGACCAAACGTCCAATTTTGCTCCATAAATACCCAATATTTGATACTTTTCATTTCTTCTTGAGTCCCCCAAGCACGCTCTTTTCTTATCTCTTCCCATAGCTAGATTTCTGATCAACTATCATGTGGGATGTAAAGATTGTTCGCATTTCTTGCAAGGATATTGAAGATAATGAACACCCCTTTGGCCTTTTTGGCAAAACACTCGTGCATAGAAAGAAACCCACAGTGATGAAAGTTGAAGGGATATATTTTTCAAGTGTTTCCTCTTTCTTCCACATGTTGAAAGACATTTCCTCGGGATGAATAATGCAAGGAAATCACAATTTTTCCTCTTTTTTTTTCTTCTTCTAAAAGTGCAATTTTTATGATGGGGACAAATCTGCGTTTTGAGAGAGATTGCAAGTGTAAGTTAGATTGAAAAGATAGAAGATAGGTCATGAATCATATGATTTGTAGTAGGATCTTTCTAGTCTTACCTATTAGTATTGTCTTTCAAGTGTCTAATAATCTCAACCAAAACATTGAACCTTCTGGAGTTTTATAACATAGGAAACGGTTGCTTCCTGGTGACCTCTCCTTCACACTACTTCTTTTAAATAATTATTTAAAATCCTTTAAATACAAAGCTTAAGATTTCTATTTGTTGTATATGGATATGACATGGCTAGACTCAAATTAATATTTACATCTAGTCACTGCACAGACAGACTATGCCTCTGACAGTTATCCCTGGCCATTGACACCTCTATCAATCTTTCCATATCTCATCACCTCTCTGTACATGGTCCTGACTTTTAGTAGTGAGTGCTTCCTCTCCCTGTTCCTGTTACTATTAACTTTCTCCCCTCTGCTGAAAGTGTACCCTGTCCTCCATTCCCAGTTCTTCTTCCCCTGCCCCCCTCCTCAGCCCTTCTCCTATATATCGCTTTCCCTCCCCTTATCTACTTTTGTCCACTTCCCCTTCCCTTTTCCATTTTCCTTTCCTAGTCTCACCTCCCCCTTTCCTGTCACTTCTTTCCTTCCCCCTTCCCCTCCCCTCCCCTTCCCACCCCTCCCCTTCCCCTCCCTCTGCTGCCTTACCTTTCTTATGATCCCCTTTCTTCCCCTGCATCTTCTTCTTCCCTCCCTCCCCACCTCCCCTTTCCTCACCCATTTCACCCTTCCATTCTACCCTATACCATTCCCTCTTACCCTTCCCCTTCTTCTCATCCTGCATGTCTCCCTTTACACCTTCCCCTTCCTCTTTCAATTTCCATTGTTCACACTTTTACCTAATATCCTGATTATTGTGCTGCTTAATAATAAGTTCTTTAATTAGACTAATGAACTTCATCTGTCCTGCAGTATATAGTTTGGACTCGGTCCTTGTTCCTCCCTCTTTAGTTATCAAGCCATAATAATCATGAGACATTGCAAGTTTTTCTGGCCATTAATTATCACAATGTAAGTAGGATTATGATTGAAATAATTGACATGACTACTCTCATCTATATACAGATGATTGATTACAATAACAGGATCGTTAATGATGGGCCCATGAGTGAAAATGTAATAATATGATTTATGATTATAGTAAATGCTAATTGATAATCACATTATCTGCAGGCTTAATTGTTTTATTTTTTATATTGTGATATTATTAATTCACAATGTCCTGTGACTGCAGTTCCATGGGCGTATTGATTCTAGTCCAAAAGATTGAAGTCCTATGCAATGTACTTAATGTATACATCAAATGTAATATACATGTATCCACTGTTTTCCATATGAGGGAGATAGCAATGCTGAATTTTCATTGAGGAGGAATATTCTTTTCCCTGAATGATGTAATCATGGTTAAGCCCTACGGCAAAGCATTTATACCATAGTGATTAGCTTAGGAATCACAAATGCTACCAAGCTCTTGACATTCATGTTCAAATAATGTCATGAACCCATGATATGAAATATGATATGATTCTTCTTCAACTTACTTTGAGCATTGTGTGATAGAGAGCTTCTGAATCAGTTGCTTATCTGTAAAACAACATCCTATATTCAAATCTACATGTAAAATCAATTTATCAAGAACAAGGTTGTTTGTCCTTTTTTGCTATTATTTTTTATTACAGATAAGGTTAGTTTGTGCAAGCTGTGTGTACTGATTTTCTAGTGAAATATAAGGACTTAAGAAATATTTTTTCATAAATCCCCTTTTGTCTCTCTCTCTCTCTCTCTCTCTCCTCTCTCTCCCTCTCTCTCTCTCTCTCTCTCTCTCTCTCTCTTGCTCTGTTCTCTATCTAGCCCGTTTGTTTTAAATGTATCTCTTCATCTTTTTCACTTTCTTTCTCTCCCCTTCTCTCCCTTTTTCTCTCCCTTTTTCTCTCCCTTCTCTTTCTTTCATTAGTTCACCTACATCTCTCACCCTCTCTTTCTCTTTCTTTATCCCTATCATTTGGTCTGGAAACATCCTTATGTATCCTTTCATTAGGGAAATAATTAATCTATTTTAGATTTTTTTTAAGGACTCAGCAAATTTCCTTTATGGAGAGCAACCTCCAGACTATACAAAATAGGAAACGAAACAGAACCTTATTTTCCTCGCTTAAATTTCCTCTATCCCATCCTGCTCCCAAAATACCTTGTCTAGCTGCGCAATCACTGAAAGATGAGAGGATCACGGAATATCGTCACACCGCGTATCCTCACTCTTCACTTCTGCTACTGACCCTCAAATACCCATTCACAAGTTGCAATGCTTAAAGATTGATTTCTGTCCTATTAGGCTGTATTGCCTGTTCTCCTTTACAGTGTAGTTTAAAGAAAGGCAGGGCGGGACGTGGGAGGATCGTCACTCAATACAGCAAGGGTTTTTCTACTCTTTTTCGTTGTGCTATCAACCTGAAATTTGAGATTGAAAAGCTAAACCGCAGTGAGACATAGCTGAAAGCAACACTGAAGCACATGCGAGAGTGTAGAAATGAGATTTTCAGCCATAGCTCTTCACTCAGAGCATTTATGTCACAGCTTATTTGTTTGAAACTCTGCCTTGCAAGCCTCAAGAGCCTCCTTTCGTGGTATCGCTGCCTTCAGTCGTGGATTTGCGGTGTCTAGCCATATGCCATGAATTTTAGAAAGACTTTGGCTTGCCTGGATATTTTCTGTGGCAATTCTGCACAATGCATAATTTCTGCAATGTAAGCTGGGAAGAATATTGATATAGACATATGCCTTGAGTTTCTCTCTGGAAAACTTGATGTGTAGGACAGTTGTGATTGAGCTTGAAGTTAATTATGGGCAGCAGATTAGTTCAGATTGTTGTGTAACTCTGGATGTCATGAAGTTTGGATTTTCTATTTTATGGAATATCATCATACTTTGATCATGGATTACATTCATAAAATGGTATGTGATGTCTTCTTGATGCAGATATACCAAGATATATGTTCATGTATGGATTTCTGTTGTACTGGGAATGATGTAGTTACATACCGGTATATAGGATTGTTAAAATATGAATTGACAACATTGATCTCTTTCAATGCTGATTTGAATGAGCTCAAAACGGATAACATTCATAAAATGGTTTGTGATGTCTTCTTGATGTAGAAATACCAAGAAAATGTTTAAATTTCTGTCTGGGAATGATTTATAATTTTTCTTAGGGTACATGTACATGTACCAGTAGCTAAAATATGAATTGAAAAACACTGATCTCTTCCACAACTGATGTGCATAAGCAGAACAAGAAGCATGCATGTATTTAGTGTGTAATTATTCACTTTCTTGTAGTTTGAATAAAATATGATATTACATGAGTTGAGTAAATGTTGAGCTTTTGATCCATAGAATGTAAATTAATGACTTCTGGATTCTTTCAATCCTGTCAGATTAGTACATGAACCACCCACCAATAGGCATTAGTTTGGTACAATTATGTGATAAACTTCAGTGTAAAAATAGTCTAAGGAAACTTAATGGATCTCCTTCAAGCCTATTTATTCTTTTTAATTATTCATGACTAGATGATACCTGTACAAGTACTGTAGGTAATGGGATATTGATATGTGCTGGTACATATATATATATATATATATATATAACTCGCTTATTAACAAGTTCTGCAGAAGAAATGCTTTCCTTGCATTTGGCAAGTTACACTGTCATTGCTCTCCTGAAAGAAATGATGCTGCTTTCTCTCTGCTGTACAACGCTCATGCAGGCCTTCAGCGAGCAGGACATAGGGTACCTTGCGATTACCATGGGCTTCAATTTAGCAAGTCTGTACTTTCACTCTTTTTCACAGAACAAGGAGAACGCACGTCTGCAGCATACTGAACAGGTCATGTTGAAGCTCAAGGATGACCTTGGTGACCTAGAGAAGGTCAAGGCCGAGTCCAAGGAGCTCAACAAGACATTGGCGACCCAGGAGACGGAGCTGGAGAAGCTTCGGAGGCTCCTGGAGGAGACCCAGACGGAGAAGGGTCTCGTGGAAGAGGAGCTGCAGTCGGTCGTCAAAGCCAGAGCTGAGGTTTGTGGTCTTATTGTATTGTTTATATTTTTCAGAAAGCATGAAGGAGTAATCAAACTATAAAGTCTACTTATAATTCTTTCTTAGGATTTTTTAGGTGTATTATTTGGAATACGAGTAATCATTCTAAAATGTGTAATCAGCATAATGTAACATAGTTTCATTCTCTATTTCATTGAAGATTTCAAATGGGGGACTTAATTTACAATATATCTTTGTGTTATCTAATAGACACATGACAACCATTTTGTTTAAGTTTGAAGTAGAGAGAAGGAAATTAATTACTTATTTTTAAAAAACATAAACAACAGTCAAAGCATCATTTCTTTTTCCAGCTGTTTAAGAAATATTTTACAAACAGATGGTATTTGACACTCCCATTCCCAACTAATGTACTTTCCTTGTTATAAGGTCATTGGAGAAGCTTCTTGCCCTTTTTAGACAAGGCTTATCTCACACCCCAACCAAGGAACAAACTTTAGAAAGTGAACACTACCGTCTATTCCCTAGTATGATATGTAGGTCAAAGTGTATGGCTTATGAAGGGTGTGGTGTCATATTGAACTGAATGGTGATACTCTATATACGATGTGCTATTTTTAGAGTCAACTTTAAGGCAGTAAAATACCAAGATATAATCTGATAAAGAAGTGCTTTCGTGAATATGTGATAGTGCTGAAATACTGCCAAAAATTCAGCTTATAAGTAGCCATCAAGGTTGAGTAGTAAGGCAGATAATTAAACATCTTGTGCCAAAAGATAATGCTTGGTATTATAACCATTAAATAAAGACTTTAGACTTTTTTTTTTTAATTGAGTAATGCAGATGCCACACAAGTAGCTGACCAATTATACCTTGTTAAAAGTGAATTAAGATATGATACTTAAATCAGCCTTGGAAGGCGTTCTCAAACTGAGTTTGCTTCTGAATTTTAGAGCTCATATTTTGAGCAGGATAGGGGTACAATATATTATGCTTATATGCAACAATGGCCTCACCCTGTTTTCTAAGATTCATATGGTTTGAATTTGTAGCCTTCCAGTAGAGTCTTATATTGTCACTTGATACACTCACATGTATCATATTCTATTCCCGTCTTTGTTTTCAATTTTATGATATCTTTTGGAAGAATCAGTTGTATGAGCCTTTTCACTGGATATACCTAATTCTATTTATGATTTTGTTTTGATTTTCATTTTATGAAATCTTTTCAAAGAATCAATCATGAGCTTCATCATCTGATAATCTTATGTTATTGAATGTATTTCATTAGTTCTGGACTTCAGTTTCATTTTTGTGAGCTGTGATCAGAGAATAAGTTGTGTTTAAAACCATTATCACCTAATGTATCCATTCTATTCCTGATTTTGATTTTATTTTCCATTAAATCTTTCAGGAGCAAAAGTTGTACGAGGAAGAGACCACTGAATTGAAGGCTAAGCTTCTTGAGCAAGAGACCAACCTAAAAGAACTGGAGGAGAGTGTTGAACGTAAGACAATCGTTTGACGTTTTCAGTTAAATGCTGAGAGGATTGTATAGCCTAGGATAGCGGCAGTGATTCTGGGAGGATGGGGAGTAGATGCATCATCCTGGAAAATGTTAACGACCAATCGCTTCTTAGAATTGTGATCTAGCTTTAATGCTGATTATTTGATGCATCATGATGAACAAAATCTTTTCTTTAAATAGCAGATTCGGGAGATATGAGTATGCTTAAGATTTTAAGTGGCTCTATGATTAAGCATACATTAAATTTAGTGGAACGCTTTGGAAGTGATGTTGATCTTACCAATGGCAGGATGATCTATGTTTACAGCCAACACATAACATTCGTATCGCACCCACAACACAGCACGTACTCTATAAAAGTCTTCCATTTCCTTGTTGCATTGTTTCGCAGGGAGTGCGGATATTTCAAATAAAGGGTCATAATCCCATAAGAATTCTCCACAATGTAGAAAAATTGGTACATCTGGAATGAATAAAGTGACATCCCCCTCACAAAGGGAAGGAAAGTCAGCCCCTGTATCTCTAAAACATAGCGACTAGGGACAGATTTAATGTTCAGTCGAGTGACTGGTAATGATGAGGCCAGGTGCTGTTTGCATTGTCCTGTACACACTGCTAAGGCAGTGGATGAGTAGAGGAAATGATATCAGTTGTATGTAATCATGAAAATATCCAATAGGAAGCATTTCAAATCAATGATGCAACTCTGTTATAAGGATGATATTCACTCCCAATAGGGATTATTTGAAATCAATTCTAGTAAAAATAATGTGATTTACTTATGACAAAGGATCTGTAAAGCTCTACCTTTCCAACAAGTTGAAAGCTTATAATATGATCTCGAACACACACACACACACACACACACACAAAAGATATTTACAGGCTGTTCTCCTCTCTCTGGAATGAATTTTTAAACAGTTTGTGGTGCCACCCATCTTTGATGCAGTTAAATGGCAGAACTTTATACCAGTAGCTTCAGAACTTAAAATTCAAAAGCAAAAAAAGCTGATCCCATTTCCTGAAAAACGTACAAGTATTCAATTTTGTCTGTAGCATGTGGATGTGATTTATAATAACTGGTGGAAAGTTCAAATAACTTCAAAAATAAATGACGAGCTGATCACTCCAGCAGAGGCAGGTTGCAGGCACGATGAAAACTTGCGTCTAGACTTTAAACTCTAGGGATTAAAAATCAAGCCATTCAGCTGTCCCAGTTCCTTTTGTCATAATGTATACTACAGAATGAGATATCTTCCTGTGTTCTAATTACCCCCAACATAGCACCAGACCCTCCAAGAGATATCTCCTTGCCCTAATTATCTCCGCCTTGGACGAAGGAGCTTTGCCTGTCGGGGTGTGAGCGGTTTATGGGTAGGGGGTAATCTGTGTGGAAAGAGGAGGATTTCCTTGGCTTCCCCCTCCCTAGGATGTGCTCAAAGCCAAAGGGGTTTAGCTAATCCTATCCTCTGAGCTACTAAGGTAGCACCACCCTCAAGTATTGCAGTTTTGTTTATGAAGGAGGTTGGATCGGCAGAAGAAAGTTGCTAATTTTCCTCTAATCTATGTCTCATTAACATTGAAAAAATAAAAGAATGTTATCAGTTTGTCTTCATAGATGATGAGAAGAAACATCTCTTTGTTTCTAGCTTTTTATATACATTTTGCATCTGGGGACTGCCACTTTTAATGAAGGATTTTGAACGGATTAGGCCTTTGAGATAGTTGAAGAAGACTCCTATTTGCTTTTTGTTGATAGAGTTTCAAGAATATCTTCTGATTGATTCAGAGCACATCACATGATGTACTGAACATTTCCCAAATTAAATGGAAGAAAATATTCAAATTTGAACTGTTCAAACTTTAGGAGGATTTGGTATTCCATAAATTAACATGACTTAAGATGAACAAATTAACACATTTCAGTGTTATTATTTGCATCCTCAAAGTTCACCCTTGTGTCACACTTTCTTATCAACACACCAGAGAGAAAGGAAAAATTCACTAACACCAACATAACTATATACATATCAATTATTCCTTTTGTCCAGTTCAAGTCAATACAGCAGTTGAGGAGACCAAAGAGCATCTCATCGCCGAGTTTGAAGATGAGCGATCTCGGCACCAGAAACTCCTCCTGGACTACACCCGTCTGGAGCAACGCTTTGACAATCTCAAGGAAGACATGCAGGCCATGGAGAACAGCCCTACGGCTCACTTGAACGGTGGGATGGTACCCCGTCATGTACGGGCGGACAGCAGCGAGGGCGCTGAGTCCGGCTACGGCACCCTGGCCACCACTACCACGGAGGATGCTGAAAATGTGGAGGTAGAGATAGAAGTGAGTTTCTATGTTTGGGGGACAGTGAGCTAGCTGCTAGCTCCAGAAAGATCTAGCTGTGCAGCTTGTTGGTAGATTCATTGTCTGTTTCGTTACCACTGCTTTTGTTTCTTTTTTCTTTTTTTTTTTAAATCATTTCTCACTTGTATTTGTTTTGTCTACTGTTTCATGTTAATGTAGTAGAAAATGTGATTCTGAGTAACTCATATATGGTTCTCGCTTGACTTCTCATGATTTATGATATTTGTATTCAAATTGGCTTTTACATACCTTAGAAGTTATCATTTACTTGTTATTTATTTATCTTTCTTCGATATCTAAGATTAAATGAACTGTTATTCCTCTTTAAACCTGAAGGTTTCCCTTGCATGATGATAAATGACCGATGTGCAAATTTTGTTGAATGTTTTGATGCTTTAGTATCTCATCACACATGTGTTCTTTTCAGTTAAGGTGATCCTTTACTTTATGTTTTGTTGCTTGTGAAATATCAAAAGAAAATGAAAGATGATTACAAGATTTAGGATTAAAAGTGGCCCATTTCACAAGAGATCTCAAAAAAAAAAAAATTCTTGGACCCAGTGCTCAAGAATTTAAATCCATTTCCTAGGAAAAATAGTTGGCCTTAAGTCTAATTCATTAAAGACTGACATTCTAAATGTGTTAAAATTAGGCACCTTACACCAGAAATCTAACCCTGAAATTTGTCTTGATTGTACTCCAGGAACAGGGCGAGGAGAAGGCTAGTATGGACATCAGTGTGTTCATCAAGCTACAGCAGAGATGCAGGGATCTTGAGAAAGAGAAGAGCAAGCTAGAAGTTCAGCTAGAGAAGAGGGAAGTGGATGGACGCAACAGGACAAACAACATTGAGCATGAGCTTGATCATCTGCATCTCTTGGTAGGTTGGTCAATTGACATGGTTGTGCTGTATATGTGGGAATGACTGTTGGACATTCATATGATAAACATTCTGCATCACCATTACCATACCTTTTTATGCACAATATTTCTTGAATTTGTTTCTAGTGAAACTTTCTTTGATCTCAGGAAAGTCATAAGTTATTTAGATATACTTTACAATGGCAATTAACCTCATTATTGGCTTCACAAGTCATCTAAACTTATGTCATCCTGGATTTGAAACCATTTTGATGCATTAGTGCCCTCTGGTCAGGCAGTAGTTCTTGAATTTCATGTCCCTTGGATAGGATATACAGTAGTTGGTCCACAGGTTGCTTATCACCAAGCATATGCTTACTTCCTTAGCAGCCTTGTAAAAAAAAAAAAATAGAAAAAATGGTTTTCGTAACACTACAGTCTATTTGGAAACGAGTACCGGTACCAGTATGGTAAAACTGGTCACTCAAAGATTTTTACTTTTTGGAGGCACTTCTTGATCATTTTGAAGCGCAATTTTTTTAGGGGTTCAATATTGCACCATATCAGCCGTGTATCTCAGATTTAACATTGTTATACGATGCCTTTAAAGCCAACTTTTTCTCTCTGCCCCTGTAGAACAAAGACCTGAATGAGGAGAACAATAGAGTGAAGAAGGACATGGAGAACTTAAGACGCACTCTGGAAGGAGACGGAGAGGAGAACAATCCTGTCAAGATCCTCAACAGCCAGGTGGACGTACTCAACCTGGAGAACGAGAAGCATCGGCAGGAGATCGTCAAACTCAAGACAGACCTGGTCAATAGGAGAAGACAGTGGGCCTTACAGGTTTGTACACTTTTAATTTAAAAATTCATTGCCTGGTTGCTCAATTAGGGCCAATAGAGGACATGTTGTATAAAGAAATGCCGCATACAGTTTATAACGACTTTATTGTGCTAGGGGCAAACATGTATAGACGTTACTGATTACCGTCTATACATGTAATACGATATTATTAGTATGCAACAGTGTTTATTTCAAGGATACCATAGAATTTGTATACATTTATTCATGATTTTGTATTGCACTATGTTCTTACCGAACTGGGCCTAATGAAAGACCACCACTATTGGTGAAATGTAATTTTCTACAAAGTTTAGTTATCCTCTTTGTCTTGCCCCTTACCTCTCAGTCAAAATTAATTGAACCAGTTTTTGTAGACAAACCCATCTTGACTTGTCAAATCTGTTGATGACATTAAACATGGTTTCAACTACCCATTCAAACTTGATGCATATCTCATGCACAGTATAATTAACAATTGCAAGTTTCAGTTTATAACAATTAAAATGACAGATTTATTCAACCATAATTGTTTAAACTATGTTTTGCAGCGATATTCTCTCTTTCGATTGCATTGTAAGTGAAAACATCAGGTACCTCTAACTCTTGATTTATGACATTTCATGATCTTAATGTTATGAAACTGAGCTCACATGCAGAATCTAATGTGTTGAAAATGGATATAATCCTGTTTCTTGAAAGCGATCAGGTATACATTAATAATGTCATCATTGATTCTTATTCATGTCCTGAGATAATATCCATACATGAAACTCATGAATTCACAATATTTTAATAAGTTGTTATTGACATTTCTTTAGAAAAAAACTCGAACTGTCTTTTAGTAGAGACTATTTCTAAATCACATCTTCTTTCCCTTTTCTTCTCTTCTCCCCTCATCAATCCCTTGTATGAAATCAGGAAGGAGACAGCGTAGAGACAGGAACCAACACTGAGCAGCACATGCTGGTCAGTGATGAGGATCTGGACAACCTTCAACTGGACTCTAGTCTCATCTCGGAATACAAGTCGGTCAAGACAACAAACCAGTAAGCTAAAATCCTCAATTCTCGACATTTCACCTGTTTCAAATCAATGTTTCTCTGGTAATGATTTTGCAATGTCACTATTTTGTAGAGAAAAGTAGAATGTGGGTGCACAGTGGTTTGGATCGATCTTCTTACCATATTTAGACACTTGTCAGGCTTTATTCCGGGATGCTACTTCATCATCAACTTTGTCTATCTATATCTCTGACTTTCCCCCCTCTCTCCCTCGCTCTTTCTCTCTTTCTCTCTCTCTCTCTCTCTCTCTGTCTTTCTCTCTCTCTCTCTCTCTCTATCTTTTTCTCTCTCTGTCTTTCTCTCTTTTTGTCTCTCTCTCTCTGTCTTTGTCTCTCTCTCTGTTATGTGTGTTTATGTTCTCCTCTCTGTTTATCTCTCTATTTCTCTATCTATTTTCTTCTCTGTAATTCTGTGTTACTCTTTCATTCTATATTTCTTGTCTATCAATTTTCACTCACGTCTTTATCTCACTTACCTCTGTATTTCTAGTTCTCTCTCCTTTTGTTCACTTAACAAATAACATTGCTTACAACATAACAGGACTCTAGAGCTGCATACACCCTTGCCTCAAATAAAATCAATTATTGAATAAAGAATGCACATTCATGAGACTATGACAAATTATATAGATTATTCAGACTGGATGTATAAAGTCATATTGCTTATTTGTTTTAATCTTAATAGTCAACAGTAAAATCTGTTGTTTTCTGGGAAGATACTTTTTCATAAATTTTCATATTGTTCTTTTAACCATGCCAGATAGCTTTACATCTAAACTTAATTATTCAGAAAAGAAATTTATTTTCAAGTCATTTGCTCAATATTCATGGTGCAATTAGAGGTTCCATATTCAATTAATTCAAAGCTTGAAATAAATAAGCCATTCAACTGCTGCCCACATTTGTTCAAGTAATCATTTTTATATAATGCAACATGGACAGTTACTCACAAAAGAAACATAAGAAGGGCCTTTTCATTGTTTAATGACCCATTCAACATTTGGAATTGCTATTTATGAACTTTGTAGCTGTTAGTAACCTTGATATGACCACCCTGAGTGTATTTTATTTTAAATGTTTAGATAATTTAAAGATATTTTTAGACTTATAAATTTTTGTTATTTGGGAATGATTGGAGGTTTATCACCTGGAAAGTATCACAGCCAGGAGTTGTAGTACATGTACATCAACCCAGCACTCAACGTCATTTTGAAACTTAAAATGTGCATGAAATTGTTGTTTCCCTGTCATATACCCTAGTATGCATGATAGTATACACTGTTAATGTGGAGTATAGACATGATATTTTTTTCAAAGAAGCTCCCTGGCAATATTCTGTAGCGATACATGTTGATGTGCATGCAAAATGTATGACAGTTATCGTTTGAATATCCCTTGATTTCTACTTTTTTCTTCTTGAACAGATGTAAACTGTTATTTTTTCATTTAGAACTACACGTAGATCTGGGGATCTCTCGAAGGACATTATTTGATTCATTTTCTATTTCTAGTCCTTCTTTGTTGTATTTTAAAAGTTGTGATTCTTGATTATTAACTTTATTCTCTTTATANCAAAAATGTCACTTCCGCCCCCTGGATTACCTCAAATATTGTTGGACCTCCTATCCTCCCCCTGTCCACACACCCCACCCCTCCCAAACAACTCTCAACCGGTTTCCCCCTCCCACTCATTGTCATTTTCATTAATGCACCAGATGGCACACATACTCTTTGCCTTTTCTGTGCCCAACCTCACTCTCTTCTGTATTATCTTGCTCAGTTTGTTCAATGCTCTGGCGCACAGTCAAACGAGTCTTGAAGAGACTGTCACAAACTTCGGCAATCTGGCTGAAAATCACAATGACCTCCTGGTTGCTAAGATGTGAGTAACCATGACTACGGTATCTTAAAAAATCGTAGAGGACACCTTACTGGGGATGCTTTATATATATGTTACGGGGCATGCCGGAATGAAGGCCGCAGTGTTTTAGAATGTTGGAATCAGGAATGGCTACAGGAGAGAGATGCATTGAATGGCTTTTATACTTCCAATTAATGTGTTGGCAAAATAGAATGATTTCTGGACTGCTCTTTGATTGAATTGGAAAATTACAAAGTCAACCTAATTCTGTGTTTCTAACTGATTCTAATTTGATTTTCAGACTGAATCGATCCTCCTGATACTTCCTCTTTCATTATTACTAAACTCTGCATTACTCCCTCTTTATAATCTGAATGTTTTCAATAGATTTGCTTTTTCATCCTCTCATATTTACTCTTTGATCATCATGACACATGGGCTGTTTGTTGGCATCAGTATGCACCCGCTTTCTCCATACTTTCCTCTTGCATGTAAACATAGCAGCTTTATTGGATATCATACCGACCCCCTTCGCATGCATATGTATTATCATGACTGTGGTCCCATCTATACCTTTCTATGTTTGTTGAACGTTCAAGTGCTGCCATCTCACAACAGCAGGCAACAATTGTTATAACATGACTCACTACTCATCTGTCCATTTAGATAAATTACATAAATTAGTCAATATACTGACACATCAGAATTATTCAACTTTCAAAATTTCCATTTGTTGTCCTCACAATATTTTGAGTTGAAAATACTAAAGAATGGATTGCCATCAACTCTAAAACCAGTAATTTCATACCGTAATTGTGTCATTATATCTGTGTTTTGTCTGAATTATTTTATTATAACAATGATGTCTTTACGATGTAATAGATTTGAGGAATGAGACTCGTGGCAGAGATTTGTTGATATTCAAGAGAAGATATATATATATATCTTTATGTCAATATAAGCTTGTTTTATATTTTTTTTTAAAGATACCAGCCAGTTTCAGATATTCAATCTTTTTGACATATAGGTTCACATACATGTAGGTACCTCTATTTGATATGCAACATTTCATCAGGATATATCATCTCAGCAGACAATATTTTATTGATAAATTATAATTCTTCTACCGGTACATGTGCTGGGAAAGTTATGGTTATAGATGGGTTAATGGAAAGAGAGCAGGCCTAAATGGTAAAGGAAAGCTACTTGCATGGCATACAGTATTTGAGTACCTTATAAGCTATGGGTTATGTGGGTTTTGGTGAGGAATGAACAGGATATTGCTATTTATGAATAGTTAGATAATACTCATACTATTTTAAAATATGACTTAAACAGAACACTTCATTCAGATTTGATTTAAACTGATGTAATTTAAACTGTTGTAGTTAAAAATGCATATCATGATTACAGTAGAGTTTGCAGTTTGATGCTGTAACAATACCTAATCATTATTAGTTAGCCATAGTTGATATGGGTTTGTTTCCTTCGTATACTGATGTTAGTGAGTGAGTGGGATTTGACGTGATTTAAACTTTTGCATGAGCCGAAATATCATCATATTAAGTTAAAGTGATAGTGGGGAAATAATTTTATTGAAACTTTGAATAAATACATGCAGTTTTGATGCTCTCTAAAACAGATATCTTCTTTTGAGGTATGGTTTGAAATTGTTTTGTCAGTGCTCATGAGAAAAAGCAGTTTAACAATAAATCTTCTCATTTTAAGATAAACTTCAAGCTATGTTACTATACTAGGCATAAATTCTATGATGAATTTAAGCTGTATGCAATTGATGTTTTCTTTGTATTAAAAGGAAGGAAAGACAACTCTTCAAGATCACCAAGATTTATGTATTACATGACTCCATCATTGCCTTATGATTGTCATAAACAGTACATTTCATACATGTAGAGCTATCTAATTTGCAATTGTTATACTCTTCTTTTCATTTTCGTATCATTATTATAGCCAAATTCAACATTGACCATCAAATGAAAAAAAAATTGTATATGTTATCCATTTCAGCATTATTTATTCTTCGTAATAATTCATCAATATTATTTCATCATGGGATGTAATGAATTTTGTTTTACCGTAATCAAAATGCTTTCTCTATGCTACACAAAGTCCATATACAGAGGAAGTTTCTGCTTTTTGTAGTGTTTTGCCGGAAAAAGAGGTCATATTTAAAGATAGGAAAGTTGAAACTTTGTTCTTTGTTTTGCAAGTGGAGGAATCTTTTGAAGTACATTTAGTTCATGTATCCAAGTATATGCAATTTATTCTAGAAGATTTAGCCTAAATGAATAGGTAGCTCAGCTCACATTTGCATGATTGCAAGCCTTGTTTATATTTTGGAGACATATCTCATGGAGTGCCTTGCAATTCCCACTTGCCAACTTGGTTTTTATGTTGTACTAAAAAGAGGTATTTAAATTGTCTTCACTCACAGAATTTTAGAGAAGGAGATCCAGGCACTGCGAATGAATTATGATTATGAGAAGTCTGATCTTAAAGAGCAGATTGAAAAGCTACAGCAAGATAATGAAAGACAGCAGAATATCATTGGAGAGGTAAGATGAAAATATATTACATCCAAAAAATAGACATTTAATCAATGAGTTGTTAAAATTATTTGTAAATATTATCAATTTAAATAGTCAGACAAGATACTAGTGAGAGAGAGGCTTTATATCTAGAGCTTCATTGGAAATATACTCTATATTACAGTAGAAGCTGACTTTGCATTTACTATTTGATGCTATGTTAGGCACTCCTTGAAGTATGCATGCAACATAATATATTATTTAATTGGGCTATTGATCAAAATTTGACTGTTTCTTCCCAAAGTTATTGTACGATGAGTAATGTAATAATTTTCCATGGAAATAGCATATCATTTATTTTGACATTTTCATAAGTTAATCATTCTCATTGATGATGATGCTGTACATTTAAATAAAACTTACTATATCAAATAAAATCCACAGAATCTGAAGCTGACACCAGCTGCCAGGGTTAGCCAAGCAATACAATTTGAGCTCTCCAGATTGACTAATGAGAACATTGTAAGTGCATGATGATGATCATGATGAGGATGATGTTGGTGATGATGATGATGATGATGATGATGATGATGATGATGATGACGATGCTGATGGTGATGATGACGATGATGATGATGATGGTGATGATGACGATGGTGATGATGATGATGATGATGATGATGATGATGATGAGGATGATGATGGAGATGATGATGATGATGATGATGGTGGTGATGATGACAATGATGATGATGATGACGATGCTGATGGTGATGATGACGATGATGACGATGATGATGATGGTGATGATGACGATGGTGATGATGATGAAGATGATGATGATGATGATGATGATGATGATGATGAGGATGATGATGATGGAGATGATGATGATGATGATGATGATGATGGTGATGATGACAATGATGATGACGATGATGATGATGATGATTATAATGATGGTGGTAATAGTGATGGTGGTAATGATGCTTATGATGATCAATGCTTATTATGATGGTGATGATTAGCATGTTCATGATGACAAGACATGATTTTGATGATATAATGATGATGATGAAGATAGGAATGATTGCAATGATGATAATGAAAATGGTGATGATCACAGTGGTGATGTTTCTTACTGTCGTTATTTGTGTTATAGACTAAACTGCCACTGAAGTCAATAAACATGGTGATACTGTACACTTAATTTGCTGAAAACGATTGATAAAGTGATTGCTATAATCATGACATAAAAATGCATTATCAAGATAAAATTTGTATAGAAGATTTAATTTGAAAGTTTTGGATTTGACTTGTGTCCAGATATTTTTGTCAATATATTACAAGCATTAATCATATGACCTCCTATTACATAGGTAATGACAGTTGTCTAATTTGTTTCTACAACATTTAACCCCATGTTATCGTCGTTCTTTACATCATTTTCTTGTTGTTCCTCTCTCTTAGAATCTAATGGAAGAGAAAGAATACCTGGAGAAGTTTGTTAAGAAACTCAAGAAGCAGCTCAAGGCAGCTCACAAGAGAATGCAATCAACATCATCAGCTGAACTGGGAGGAGGTATATTATATAACCAGTTTGCCCACCCCTTCCCGGATTCAATTGGTCCATATTTAAATCAAGACTAGTTATCATAGTAACAGAACACTTTGTGAAATATGAAAAAGCCCTCAAATTATTAAAAAAATGATAATGTGGGCTAGAGTTACCTTACATAGTATTAAAACACAAACTTCTTTAAATTCTACTGAAATAAACCTGAATTCAAAGGTCATATTTTATCTAGAAATGACAATAACTGGGGGAAAAGTTCCACTAATACTGGTATACATTTTTAAGAATGATGTGTTCATGTATCACCACAATTACTCCTGTTTGCTATGCTCATTTTGTACTAACCTACCAACCCATCTATCAAAATGTTCCTGTTTGAGGGAGTGTTCAGATTGCTCAGTGCCTAAGTCCCTGACAAAATAAAGCGATGCAATAAAGTTAGGATTTACTTATCATTACCTCTAACTGCAGTGAACCGGTATACATAGAAAAAATTCACAAAGCCAAAGCCTTGTTGTAAAGGGACACAGCTAGTTCATGCTGGTGAAATATGACTACATCTTTACTGAGGCATCACTAAAAAAATATTTTGACAACTTTTATCAAAGATTGCATGCCACAATTAATTCACCCAGAGTTGTATTTGCACTAATCAGGAGTCGATGGCCTGCTTGAAACTGTAGTTGAAAACCCAGTAGAACCGTGTCAAGAGAGTCCTACAGAGGAAACAAATGGCAAGTTTTCATACAACGTCACCAAGAACATTACTCTCCATCAAGTATACATGTACTTGTGTATCAGCATACTCAGCATGAGAAAATTATCCACTTGCATTACCTCCCTTCTATATATATTTATGAACCATTCGTGAACCAATTCAACAAGCAGACCCCCCCCCTTCTTTATCATTTTGCTCCAAGGAACTAGAGTGATTGAATATCAAATATAAGCTACCACAAATTGCATAAATGTACACATCAATTACTCAGATATTTCAGATATTATCAATATTTCAACTCCTTTTATTTCATTGAACTCAACANCCCCATAATCATTTGTTATACACACCTTAAGTTACCACATATTACATGAATACATACATCAGTTACACAGGTTATGTGATGACTTTATATCCTGTATCAGTTCAGAACCCCTACATGTACATGTATTACCATGAAATGTGACATATATTTGTGTGTGTGTGCATATCTTCTTCTTTTTTTATCATAAATCATAACAAATTGATTATTTGTGATATTACGCCAGATGGTTATGGTTGATTTATTTGATTGTCATTCTCATTGGGTTCAGAAGAATTCACACATACATCTATGATATACAAAATCACTCCCTTGTAAATACATTGTTATGTGTAAAATGATATTTCATTATACATGTTGTAAAACACACTCAGGTGTTCATGAATAATATGCATTCAAGAATACATTATCTTGATACCTACAATGTATCAACCTACATTACCTATGACGATTAGATAATAGTACTCAAGCTGTCATTCCTCCATTAAACATTACTGTCCAATAATGTCAGGTCTTGGAATCATGTAAATGCGTGTACTATTTGGCAGTTTCTATTATTGAAAGTACAGTCAAACCTGCTTTAGTGACCACCTGTCTACAAAGACCACATTTCCCCCCCTTCTAAATGGTTTCTCATTGAAACATGTACTAAAGGAACATGTCTACAAAGACCAGTTACCGTAATTAACGTTGTATAAACCGCACCCCTCTTTTTTTTTATTTGCCAACTTTTTTGCTGGGTCTGTGTTAAAAAACCCACGCGGGAAGGCCTTTCATTTAACTGAATGTGTAAGATCATTAATGTAAATTTAAAAAACAGTAGAGGACCTAGGATAGGACCTTGTGGTACACCATGTGATAGAAGAAAATTGAGGGAATTATTATTATAAAAAGGTGCGGTTTATACACCATTAATTACAGTATTGTGTTTCCCTTGGGCGGTCGCTATAGACAGGTTTTACTGTATTTGAAACCATACATGTACCTACATCCAACCTTTTGAGCTAACTCTTCCCATTGCAGCCCTTGTGCCCTACGTAAATGTCACATTCTTCCGTCTTGTATACCTCCGTCTCCGTACCTCATGGATTTTCAGAATTTTAGCCTTTCCTTATTGGCTCTTTTGCCACCGGATGAGTAAGTACATTGAGGTCATGTTATCTTGGACGTACCAATCAGCTAGTTCCATTTGGGGGAAAGGTAGTCTATGAAACAGACTATGAAACCTTTCTATTGTTTCATCTTAGTGGTACCCCCTCCTTTCTTTCTTTCTTGCCTGAGCTGTTTGTCTGTCTGTCTTAACAATTATTTATTCAGCGCATGAACAATAATTTCATAAATATATACTACCTAGACTAAAAAAACTAATGCCAGAGAAGAAAACAAATTTTTTAGATTACCCAATGATTGCATAGCGTAACAGATAAGTTTGGTATTAGTGGAGCATATTTCTAAGGCATTTTGTAAGCTACAGTGCTCATTTTTACTTCCCTATAAATTAAAAAAAAAAGTTAATTGGTAATATCTGGAAAGTATTGAAGTCAAGACTGCAAGAGCATTAATTCAAAGATTATAACAAATTTAGAAAGGATGTATTTAATATATACATTGGCTTAATGTTATGACATTTTATAGCACTTTTACATGGCTGCTTATTTGAAAATTTAGGTAAGAAAAAATGGTTAAAGAAAAAAAAAGCCATGCACACACACATGGTAAACACATTTTTTTTTATTATGCTAACACCATGCTGCTTGTCCTTTTTAACAGAATTTTGACTAACTAAACTAATATTAACAAATTTCATTCTTGCTTCAAGCTTTTGGTTGCATTTTTTCTAAGTTTTTAATTTTCCTCTGTGTTAGATTGACAACAATATCTATATTAAGCCCTTGTTTTATGCTTTATGTCACCTCCATGTTTCGCTTCTGACCCCCTTTTATTTCTGCCAAATTCACTCTCTTTGTCTCTGTTTCTCACATGATATGGACGTCCAAGACAATGACCTTCAAGTACTTCTGTATATCAAGTGGTATCACATTCTCAGTTCCCAATACATTTCAAGTTGGGTACTGGTCATGCAATCACATTGTGAAAGAAACTGTTTGGAATCAATTGAGAAATGTTGATGATGTAGGTTAAAGTTTACTGTGAGGGTTTTGATCAAAATCAAAAGAAATTGACGCAATCTTGCTGAAATTACATGCACTACATATAGAAATTGGTCATGTGACTATACACACAAGTGAAATGATCATTTGGTCCAAGCTGTTCTGCCATTTCTTGTCATATTGTATGGGACATTTCTTATATTCTACAAACTGACATGAACAAATTAGCTCACAAATTATTTCACATCTTTAATACTGAATCTCAACCTTCTCTTTATTATTTGTTCGTCAAAGAAATTGATCGGTGAACGAATCAATTTCTTTCCTTAGACCTTAGGTTAACAAGAGTGTTTGGGAAAAGGAAATTAATACATTTTATAGTCGATACTGTATTCAACTGGCTATTTAATACTCTAATCAGATTCAGAAATAACCAAGGAACTTTGATTCATATAATATTAGAATTCTATTATATACTTCATTCACATACTTTATACGATTTTCATTCATGGGACAATATATTCATCATGTAATATGTAAGATATATCTCTGTATCATGTAATAGGACTTCTATCTCTTATTTCATATATATTTTCAACAACAACAACAAATCATTTTGAAATAAAATTATGATGCAATTTGCCCCATTTGATAAATTTATGATTTCAAACTTATACAAGGAGTTTGAGGAATCTTGGACGGTATTTTTAATTTCATTTTACATTAGGTAGGTTAAATTCTTGAGATCAAGAACATATTTTCCCCAACATTTTTATTAATTTGTTTAAATAGTGGACAAAATTCTGTATTTCAATAAAGTAAAATGTATTCCTGTTCTCTGTTCCATCCATACACAACACACATTGATGCACAATGAAATTTGAGTTTCTATGTTCTATACTCAATTCTTTTAACTATATGATTGTTTAGATAAGACCAAAAATATTGTTGATAATACATCCAATTTTTTTTATTTTTTTGGAATAATTTAAATTTCTCCCAGGAAGCATTACATTTATAAAAGTTATTGGCCTACGGCAGACTAACTAATATTAATAAGTCAGAATGAATCAGGAGAGCTTGGGTATTTGTTTCTAGTTCATCGTGTATGTGCCATGGACCAGTGATGGCCTGGTGGTAGAGTCGCTGCCCGGCAAGCAGTAGATTCAGGTTCAAGTCCCGCTGGTTCCAAGATTTGTTTGCTGACTTGTTTTTCAATACAGATCGATCAATCGATCTTATTTACCCGGGTTTAAAACACAAATATGTTAAAATACATCGATTTTGTTTTCATCAAAATCTTGACCACACAAAAGAACATATGTTTTTCCTTTGGAAATATGATTTTTGTGAGTTGTTATTACCACAGGCTTTGCACAGAAAGTAAACAAAGAACCATATACTTGTTTTCACTACTTCCACTATTGGATTGAAACATTGCATGCCACAATTGATCCATATATCTCACATTTATCATGTACATCACTACAATTCAATTTAGGTCACCACAAACAAAAAGTCTACCTGTAAAACCAGACACTTGCCCAACATCAAACTTTTGCAATTTGTAAACGACGGTCCTTTTCTCATCGAGAAACTCTTGTGAATTTCAAATATTCAGTGCAATACCAGTTATCTTTTGGGGCATTCATTTTTTTTTGTTGCAAACCTTAATCTCTCGTTTTAAGTTGGCAAAGGTTTTATGCACACGAAGGTTTTGGGGTGTTACAGTATAGCCCTGATATGTTATGTAACAATAGAATGTCCTCCTCTACCTCACAGTGGCCACAGCCAACAACATTCCAGACGTGCACCTTTCGGGGGTACCTTCAGAGTTCAGCGACACGCCCGAGTCATCGCACGCCAACGTGAGGGTGAAGGAGCGGGAGGAGATGATGGGTATGCTAGAGTACCAGGCAGAGGATGAACCTAAACTACTCAAGATGGTCATCATAGGTAGGAAAGATTGGATTGGATTCATTTTAAAATGTGGATGGTGTTGACCTGGTGGAACTATCTGTTAGATGAACTGCTGTATGTAGATAATTACTCAAGTACATGTACATGAAAGAAAAGCATAATCAGGATATTCATTGTTTATGCAATATGAAAAATGTGAATAAGGCCTATGGATCTCAAAGTATACCTACCTTTAAAGCCCCACTGCACTACTTATAGCTACTTGTGCCCTCTATATAGCAAACATCATCCCCTTTTTTTAATGTTAATTGAGAGCTTATTTGATGAGATAACCACCTGTCAGTGACCATGCAGGGAGGTCTGATCCCTCCTGGCCGAACTAGCGCAGATGAGATTTAAAGAAATATGAAAATTTTATGTTTTTATATGTGGTGTTCATGATTTCAAGTCATCCTTTTATGAAGTCATAATTTGTGGAATGGGTGTCCAATAACACTTCAGAAGAGTGAGGATAATGGAGGCCATCTAAAGAAAATTGAATTATGATGATAAGGTTGAGGCCAAGAGGAATAATAATAAATAAAAGCAGAAGCGATCTAGGACTTTGAGGTATGTGTCAGACAATTTGTTTATCAAATTTTTTGTTATCAAACAAATTTAAACATCAAACCTGAAATTGTTGTCTGTGGTCTAGGACCAAGGTCAAGGTGGCCCATGGTTGACTCCAGGAGATTGATTTAATTTTGAGATTCATTGCATCTCTAGTATGTGATTTAAATCTGCACAATACTTATCAGAGTGGACTGGTAACAAACCCCATCTCTCCATCTCTCCCACCATCTTAGACTTCACCCCTGAATTAGCAGAGGGTCACCTGCCTGGCCTGCCAGCGTACATCATCTTCATGTGTATCCGCCATGCTGACTTTGTCAATGACGATAGGAAGGTCAAAGCCCTACTCACAGGGGTCATCAATGGTATCAAGAAAACTGTCAAGGTCAGTGTCAAGGACATTTATCTCAGCCATTTTAATTTCTTATATTCATTAAATTACTGAATTCATCTTTCTTCAGCACACCTGCAACATGAATTAACTGATATTGAAAGGGTATATTGATTCATGATGGAAATTTAGAAAGCAAAATATACTTTTGAAATGCACATATTTATTAGGAAATTTACCAACTTGCACATATTTATTAGGAAATTTACCAACTTGTTCATGTGTAGTTTAGAAAGTCCTGTGGATGATTTTTTTCGCAATATTTCAAATCATTTTTAAAAAAATGCTTTTAGTGTATAATCTCCAGTATATGTACCGGTATGTGAGCTTGAACAAGTCATATTTATGGACTGAAGGAGTACGCTTTGAAAGTGTGAAATATTTTTGTTATGTTATTCAATAGAAATTGGTTTGCACTCAAGTATCAAAGACACACAAGTCATTTGGAAACATTTTTGAACTTGACCAAAATACATGTAACTATAGTTCATCCAAGCTTATGCGTTAAAATCCACTGATGGGTGGTGTCATAACATTCTAATAATCCGGTATCAATGTAGACTTTCATGATTCTTTCTTTCTTTCTTTTTATTTTTTTTTATTCTACAGAAACATTTTGAAGACTTTGAATATGTCTCCTTCTGGTTGACAAACGCAACAAGGCTCCTTCATAATCTCAAACAGTACAGTGGAGAGGAGGTGAGATATTTCAATTCTAATCACATTAATTATGGAATGAAATTAATTGTTGATCCTGAGTCTAGTATTGTTACGATCATTCCTTGAAGTAATAGGTTATTATAGGTCATGCATTCATTTAGATCGTTAAACATCATCTGCTTTTTACTTCATATATATATGTTTGCATGCTATGTTTTCTGATTGTGAAGACGTCATATATTCCAGTCTTTTAAAGCCTGATTTAAACAAAATAAAAGTCTAACTATAAGTCTAGTTTGACACTATTCTTTGAAAATCATTCAGTGAGAAATCATTTAAGTGTTTAATAAGCCAAACTCATGATGATTATGTTTGTGGTTGATTGATGTTGCAATTATTTTACTAATTTCAACAAATTTACAATGCGACTTCTGATGAGTAGGAAAGAAAGGCCATGAAGGTATAGTAATCATCTCTTTTTGGGGAAGCCAACTTTGATATTGTTAAACTTGCATGAAAGAAGCCGGTTTATTCAGGGTTGTAGCTTTTCTTCAGTTGTCTACTACTACCTAGCAATTTGAAGGGTTATGTAAGATTAAACAAGGGGGTAGGAATGTGGTTGGACGTCCTGCAAAATGTTTGCCAGTAATAGTGGGTGTTTTTCTACATCAATTGTCCTTAGCATAAGATTTTATATTAGCTTGCTATTGTCTTTTCCTCTCTTTTTTTTTTCCTTACTCTGTTGTGTTTTCATTCTTCTTGTCTATCACTTGCTATGTGCATGTAGCTCTGGTAAAATTTCCAAAGTGTTTCATTTCCTAAAGAGAAAGAAGAAATTAATAAAACCCTTGTCTTGAATTTGAAAGTGATTGTAGATTACCGTATTTCCACCTCTTTAAATAATTTCTGGTTGCTTTATTGTTTCTCAAAATGTTGCATTATATTAGCAGGTCAAAAATGAAGTACTCTCAAGTTTCTTTATTGACTTGAATGATAACAAGTTTATTACAAGCAAAGACTGTAATTTAATACTTGCATAACTTCACAAAAGGCCGACTTGCTAATTTACATGTACCGTATGTATGATATTTCTGGACTAGTGGTAATGGGTACCTAGCTGACTTGAACCGTGTATTACTCTATTCACACTGCTAAATTGACTGTAAACAGACCAATAACTTGATCATCATTCAAGGTGACATGAGTTTTGTTTGATTTGTTGTTGGTCTGGTATCTGTCTTATCAGTGTATTACCGGTACACTAATGACATGGCTCTACATGTATAAAGAGGAATTGAAAGTGAGGACTACTTTTACACTCTCTAACCCTCCCTCCTTGTGTTCTCCTTCTGCAGAGTTTCTCATCAAAGAACACGGAGCGACAGAACGAGCACTGTTTACGAAACTTTGACCTCTCAGAGTACCGTCATGTGATGAATGATCTTGGGATTCATATCTATCAGATGCTCATCAGAATCATTGAGAATAGCGTCCAGCCCTTGATAGGTAAGATACAGGTGGATGGCATGATGGGGAGCGACAGGTGTCATTACGACATTTAGGGTTAGGGTTCAAATTGGGTTCTTGGTTAGGTTTAGGGTTAGGTACAGGTTTGGGTCTAGGATTGAAGTCAAGAATTTGGTTAGTGTAGGAATTAATTATTATTGTTGCAGGAGCAGGTTTCAGAAAAAAATGATTGAGGGTCATTTTCTTAGAGAAGTTGATGTTGGGCACTTTCCACACTGCTTATTTATCTTTTGAATACATGTTAAGTAATGCTAGCTATTGGCATTTGATTTTTTATTGTCAGGTATGTAGAAGGAATGGGAGACAGAGAAATTATATTGCTGGTATAAGATCAAATCACTTGGAGATTTATTTGTTGAAATCCAATGACTGTGGTAATAGTATATTTGTTAAGAGCTAAGAGACATTGTATTAAGCGCTATTTATAAGCTAAATATTATTATTGGAGAAAAGAATGAGGTCACAAAATCTGTCTTTGACAGGTGAATTTTTAAGATGAAAAAAAATCAGGAAGTTCTTTTGTATTTTTGTGCATTTGACCGTTCCATCTTTATGTGATTGTACAGCTTGTTTGTTTGTTTGTTTTTATAACCGAAATCCATATAGAGATATGGCCATCCTAATGGTCAGGAGCCAGAGCATATAACACTGAGTTCTTATAGGACATATATTCATTCAGGTGGTCATATCTCAGCCAATACTTAACATATTCAATTGGTTTTCAACATTTGGACAATATGCTCTTTCACAAAATGAAGAAAAAATCGAGAAATTCTAAAATTAGATACTTGATGACATTACACTTCACCACTCTATATACATACAAGTTTAAAAACATACATATAAAACACATTTCAAACGATAAGAAAGTAAGTAAATGTGTAAAGTATAGACAAACAGAGAAATGCTAAGAACAAACTTCGAATGTCCTCATAACATGATTTATAATTTTTCTTGTACATGCAGTGACAGCCATGTTGGAAGGGGAGATGGCTGGGTTGGTGAGCAGCAAACCCACAGGGGTCAGGGGTCGTAACTCAACCATCAGAGAACGAGAGGTCAAGGATGTCTCGATAGACTCTCTCATCAAACAGGTAAGTTGTCTAGGATTCAATGAAAAAAATATTATTATTTTAAGTGAGTTGGTAAATGTAGCTTGACTGACACAATGCAAATGATTGCCATTCCATCAAATGTGCACCAGTCTTCAATTGGTTTTAACATGGATACAAGTTCAGTTATCTGTGGGTTAAAGAATCAACTTTCAAAGTTTTGCCTCTAGATACATGTAGTTAGTTATGTTAAGATTTTGTTGAGGTTTATTGTAAGCCTTTTGATTTACTTGCAATTCATCCAGAATCACAAATTATATAGTGGAATACATTTTCAAAACTTTCATCTCACCCTATACTGATTTCTTTGATTTTTATGCTTTTACTCTTGGGATTTATGAAAAGCTTGAAGGAATGGCAAATATAATGGTGATTAGCATAGGGATAATTGTTTGTTTTTTCAATAATTATTTTGACGAAATAGGTGAGGGTGGTGACGATTACATTTGCTGTTTATTAGTGAGATATGTAAATGTTTGTTAATATGTTTGAATGATAAGCTTACATGTACATGTATGTTAGAGTAACTGTATTCTTTCTTCATTTGCTGAACAGTTGGGAACATACATATCGGTGATGAACGTCCATGGTATGGACCCAGAACTAGTCAAGCAGGTCGCAAGACAGGTACGTAAACTCACTATATGTGTCTCTTAACATTCCTCTCTTCTTCAGACGTGCCAACCAGTACGATTTAGTTGTATTTAGTAGGATTTTTAGAAGCAAATACGACGAAGTACAATTTTCCTCAATGAAATACGATTTAAAAAATGATTTTTTTTTTTTTTTTTTTTTTTTTTTTTTTTTTTTTTTAAATTTTGTATTTTGTGTGTGTGTACCATTTTCAATGGCAAAATGCCCATTCTGTATCTTACAAGCATCTCACAATTTGGGGATGTTCATTGGTTCATCGAACACACCAGTCGTGACGAAATCATGCATATTCAACCAACGATCCTTTAAAAAAATTCTACCTGTATGTAGGAACTGTAAGAGGCATTGATCCACGTAACAGTCCGTGTTCATTTTTAATAATAAAACTTTTGTTAGTAAAATACAACTTTTGGGATTACAGAATACAGTTTTTTAACTCCAGAGGTTGGCAGGTCTGCTTCTTTATCTGTGGATGCTAGTCCTTCTCCACTTCATTGTGATAAAAGAAGTGTGCTTTATTTGAAGTGATGGATTGCTCAAGATGTTATGTTGAATGGACAATCAATTTCTGTGTCCACCAGTTGGATATGCCTTCTCATGTTACACACAATCTGTTTTGTTGCTTTACACATCAGAAATATATCTGATATCCAGAATTGAGTATTTTTTGTACATTAAGCACACATAAATGATAGAAAAAATTGTATTTTGTCAACCCTATCAAGTAAACATTTGGTCAGATCTGAAGTTCTTGACATATTTTTTTGAAATCTAGATAATAGATGCTAGATATTTTTGTAAAACAAGAAATATGTTCATGATTTTGTACTTTTTGTCTGTACAGGCCTTGTATTTGATCACAGCCAGTACTATTAACAACATACTTCTGAGGAAAGACATGTGCCATTGGTCCAAGGGAGTACAAATCAGGTAAAATAAATACATTTATGTGTTTTCTTCTCTAGAATTAGTTAATGTTTCAATTCATTTCATGATTTATTGTATTAGTGATGTAGTTATAGAGCTGATTTTCTCAACAAACATACTGATTTCAAATCATTTTATAGTGCAATGTTCTGATGAGAGTTTGCTGCAATGGTGTAGTGTATAGATTGTCACAAATTGGTTTGTGGAAACAGGGCATGTCTATGAATATAATTGTGATTGTGATCATGATTGTTAGATGCAGTTATTAAGATAGATCAGCTTGAAAAGTTGAAAAATAGATTTTCAGGTGAACCTTTTCAGCTTCAGGATAAAGCAGTCAAAAATATACTGAGAAAGCAAATATATATATATATACCTGTACATGTATATACAGTATATATATATTTATATATATCAACAAATATCTATACGCTCATTGATGAATACTTAATTATTCGACCACCAAAATGGCATTGTATTGATTTCACCTCTCTCTCTCTCTCTCTCTCTCTCTCTCTCTCTATCCATCCAGGTATAACCTGAGTGAGCTAGAGGAGTGGCTCAGGTCAAGTCGTCTGTATGACAAGATGATGGAGATGACCCTTGAACCCTTGGTTCAGGTCGCGCAGCTTCTCCAGGTTAAGAAGAGAACAGACGATGATGTGGGTATCATCTGTGACACATGTACTCAACTCACAGTCACACAGGTGAGAAAGCAGTGGAAACCTTCAACAAATACCTAATAGTTAGTTTTGATAGAGCCTAACCTGACATCTAAGGAAATCAAAAATGTGTGATTTTTCTCTTAAGAAGCATTTAAGTGCTTTAGCAGGTTGTCTGATCTGTTAATCTAAAAACACTTTTACTAGAAACCTAACTTTTACTGATGTCTCCTTGACATGTAAGATTTTTCAAGGTATTTTGTGGGGTATTTCATGTGTGGAAAATTAGTTCCATGACTAGTATGATAGTGTTGTTGGATGTTCCTTTATTGAATGTGTATTTCTTATATTCTTTCCTTAGATCATTAAGATCCTCAACCTGTACACGCCGGATGAATACGAGAAGAGAACCGAGATCGCATTCATCCGCAAGGTCCAGTCACGTCTTGCGAACCGGAACGACCCCAAGCGTGAGTCGCAGCTCCTCATTGATGCCAAGCACACATTCCCTGTCACGTTCCCCTACAACCCATCAAGCGTGGAATTGAACGAGATCACGATACCCAGCTCCTTTCATTTGGACTTCCTTAAAAAGCTCTGAACATGTGTTCTTCAATGGGTGTTCATAAGAGACTTTGCATAGAGCACATGATGATTAACTCATTCTACAAGTATTAGGCACATTTCACACTTGGGATTGTGCATGGATCTAATCAGGTACTAAGGTAGTTTCATGACAGGAAGTATACTCTCTTTGTGGATGTCTCCCTGCACTGGATGGTGTATTTATCAGCAGAGTATATCTGTATTTCATTTCATTCTAATCTGGTTTGTCTGGATATCACCCTTCTAGCTTACCAATCTAAAAGCTTATACACTGTGTACTGTCTGTGTGGAGTAACATCTTGGAAGGTGAAGAGGAGAGTCACTTGGAAATATGTCTAAAGATCTTTGATTTCTCAAAAGTTGAAACTTATAACAGTAAATTATTTTCCTCTAGTGTTTGACAAAGCAGCAATATGATTTGTAAAACTTTACAAGGTGTAATATTATTGTTACTCATTCAATTGTTCATATTCTTATTCATATTTGATATTGTTGATGCCTATTTGAAATTAAATGTTCAACGATACATGATACAAAGATGAACTACAGGACAATGATAGACATTCAAGTTCAGCACATACATATTTTGTCAAGGAAAGAGTGTCAGTCATTTTTGTGTAATATATAAACAGGATAAGCTGTACTCGGTGGAAAGCAGATTGCTTATAACATGTAGCGTGTTATGTTTAATAGATGATTCATACTTTACAGTCATTTCTAGTTGTAGTTCTGCTTGCCAAATTGCTTAATAATTTGTTGAGGTTTTCTTCATCATACAAAATTATGAGGATATGTTTAGTATGCATGTTTTCTTAAGCAAGTGCAATCTAGAAATTATGAAATTATGAGATTCAAAGGAATTTTCTTCTTGGGAGTTTACAGCTGGTATACAGAAGCCTTGTATATTGCAAAATAATTAAATAATTACAAATTTTGGGATGTTGACAGAATCCTTCACCCACATTTACAATATTCTTGAATTTTTCCATGAATTACGCGTAAGTAATAGGTTCAAGATTATTAAAGAATACTTTCATTTCATATTTGCCAATTATTGAATCACTGAACAATATAGAAATTAGGCAAGGTGAAACAGCACATATTTCTGTGTTTGCCTTTGTTCAGTTTTTTTCCATACATTATTTCTTAGCTAGACAATTGAGTTATTGACTGCAGAAGAAATGCGCTTTCGTCACTGATGTTGCCTATATCCTAAACAATTCCGTTTTTTAAAAGTCTGTGATTCCCGTAATACACTGTAGATGCTTGGAAGAGGTACCAGTGAGCAATGGTCTCTACATTTTATTGGATATGACTATAGATTATCACGTACACCAATTCATTGCATTTTGTACAAGTGACTAGTTTTATAGGTCTAGTGAAAGTGACAGATGCACAAAGAATTCGTCAACATAACAAACTGGTTTTCAGATAGACCAAATGTATTCTACACAGAGCATATCAGATGGAATATGGCTGTTTCAAATTTGATATTTTGTGACTTTGCAATTTTGTTCTAAATCTCACACTTTCATCACAGAATAACTTGGCTGTTGTTGTTGTCCTGTATTACCATGTCATTATCTTTATTCAGATTCATAGTTTGTGTTGGTTATTTTGATTGTATTCTGATATTTTATGTACCGGTATGTGAATTGTTTAGAGGTTGAAAAATAATTCTGTTTATCAAAATACCAAGGTAACACAGTGCTTCCAGCCAATCAATCTCTATATTTGTGTTTATTTGACAGAGAGAGATCAAAGTTATGATTGTGTTACTCTGGAGCTATGTTTTTCATACTCTTTCTTTCACTCCTTTTTATCTCTCTCTCTCTCTCTGTCACTTTTCACTATATTTTCAATTTCCCCTTTCTCTTTCTCTCATTGTTCCACAATGCATTCCAGAATCATTGTATATATTCACTCATTTTAATTTAGCTGATTGTTTTGTGGACAAAGAAAGCATTTTAATGTTAAACCTCATATTTGTTTCTTTGTTATGAATGTTTTATGATCAAACTTGGAGATTGATGTACATTGGGGAATTGGTTTTAGTCTGTAAATTGGACAACTCTATTTATGACTTCAAATTCATCATATTCATTATATAAAAGTGGAAAAGAGGTGAGAAAGACATTCCTTTTTAAGGAAGATTTTCAGATTGGATTCTGTAATTGTTTAAACAACTTATGATTGTATTCTTTTTGGTAGTATTTGTAAGTATTCGGTTGAGTTATATTCAGAGTTATGACCGAGAAAAAAATATCATGTCAAAGAAAGAGTATTTTTATAAGATGTTGCGGTAATATAAGCTTGATGCAAATGTTTTGATTAAACATCACTTTATGCTTTTCTTCCCTAAAAACAGCATATTTTACAAATTCTTCCTCAGAATTGTTGATGTTGAAGTGACATACATCATGCATTGTGTAAAATGGCTGCAAACAAGGAGATTGAAAATATAAATTACAATCCATGTGTATTTATTTTAGATTAAAGCTTGAATGTATTATCAAGCATAACCTAGTTCATAGCAATATTTGTATAATTCTGTCTTTTTTTTATCAAAAGAAATAGACTAGAAAATTGAATTCAGAAATTTACAAGTAGCTCTTACTCATATATGTCTTGGTTTTATTCTAGGTACCTCTAAAATGTTATAAATAGTAGATCTCCCTTAACATAAAAACATTTTAAATTGCTTTATACAGATTTGGAGGTGTTGGAACAGTTTTGAAAATGTTACATATTTCTACCTTCTCTTGTAATATCAATATACATAAAATTTAGTGACATGGAGAATAGGAAAAACAGTACTCGTGCTTGGCTACACATTGTAACACAAACCCAAATTGTTCTGCTGTATATTGACAATCTGAGTGTAACATAAGCCATGCAGTCCCGATTATTGAAGATTTATTTGTATTCAGAAGATTAGTACCTTCATTTTCTCCAATCATGTACAGGTAAGTTTTTGTGAGACAGTTCGACAAAAAGATGTAAATTTAACATGTGTATAAAAAGTGCAAGTTCATCCACTATGCCTCTGCAATTTTTTTCTAAGTATTCATCGTCTAAAATTATGCACAGCTGTAAAACATGGCACAAGTAAATAATGTTTAGTGTTGTACATCACAAGTATTACAAACCCCCTCTCTTGAACACAAGATCATGTTAATGCACACCAAATGAATCACCCTATGTAAAAGGGCAATATAATTGATTTTGAAATTTTTGTGCCAATTATATGACAAAATTAATTTAAAATTTATACTTGTGTACCTGGTATGTGGACATTTCTATTGTTTGTTATTTCAAATAAAAATATCAATTCATTCAATGTAGACGTAAAGCAAAGCAGTCTTTCATAAAATTACAGTCAAGAAAAAAGACATTTAGAATACGACAATGTGGATGGACCTTAGTGATGTGTTTGTGTTTTTTTGCACTTCACCAAGGGATGCTCATATAATGAATATCTTTGTTATTCTGCATATATATAAATGTTCACAAACCTGCCAATTTGCCGATGATCAAAAAAAAAATCTTGGGTAATCGGTCGTTTAATTATCGTTATATGTATTCTCCTGTTTATTACAAATTTCTTTACTTTATATGATGTTTTTAGCTTAATCAATTAATTCTATGAGTTTTAGTACAGAGGTCAGTAGAAATTCTTTTTCTGTTTATACATACAATTCTAAAAAGATATCTTAATTTATTCATAGACTATGTGAGGGAAAGGTGTGTGAAAGAGTCGATATGAAATGAAATCCTTACGAGTCTTATTTTCAATCTACTTATATATTGTGATTTAATAATCTTTCTTTATGATGATTTGGCTTTCAATAAAATTGGTGAATGAAATAGATTATTATCTGAAAATTTGTAGACCATATATTTTGTTTATGTATTGGTATATTACCAATCACAATATATATATTTCTTAGATTTTAGTTTCTCACAATTTGGGGTGGAAGTCAACTTTTGAGCCTCACAGGTGATGATTAATATTGGATAATGTGGTGTAGATATTATGACTTGAGAAGAGATTATGTATAGCAGCTTTAAGTGGTAAAATATATGTGGTGTACATGTTCAAGAAGATTGTTTTTACAGTAAAAACAGAAAGATTAAATGCACCTAAATGTAGCAAAGATTGTCAAAATGTGTGACCTTGTCTTTATTTGCCGATGCTTTTTATGCATGTTTATTGAACAAAAGTTGCTCCTGGTGACTTCAAAGCTTGCCAGACATAGATAGCAATGGCTAGTATGTGGAAAGTGGAATCAACCCAAAGAGATGGCATTACTCATAGCAGGTGAATGACATGGCTGGTAACTAGAGGTTCTGGAGAGAAAGATACATGAATTGTCTTTGAAATACATTTAGTAAATAGGTATATTGATCTACTACATTATGTTTTAATCTCTTGCTATCCTCTTATATCTCTCTCTCTCTCTCTTAAATTATCACATCACTCTGTACAACATGTGTATCGTACAAATACCATTGAATTGCTCAATAAGCAAAAGGGATACAACTGTGTTAGGACTGAATTTTTCATTGCACACAAACACTTTTACATACAGAGTCACTTACTAAACATTAAACTCTAATAAATAATATAAACTGTCTTGCATCAAACAGCACCCTGCAATCTGATCACTAATATATCAACATTTGTTCACTGCATATTCTATATACACTTTCTGACACTGGTGGCAATGCTAGTTTTTACCATCTACAATGGTTGTTTGAGTTGTCCATGAGGAATACACTCCATTAGTAAATTTGCTCATCAAATTCACACTCTCGCTATAAACATGACAGATAAAGAAAGCGGACAAAATATACAGTTCCTCAGTTAGACAAAGGAACATCACTACTATTATTATTACTATTATATGAAATGTGTAGAACAGGTGAATATGCTTGTGACACCTATTCTACATATTTTTTACATAATAGCAGTGAAGGGATGTTCCTTTGTCTATCTGAGGAACTATATATTTTGTCCGCTTTCTTTGTCTGTCATGTTCATAGTGCCGAGTGGATTGAGTGTGAATTTGATGAGCTAACACCCTAGTAAACTGTAACTACTAGGGTAAAGCTCTAATGGGCTGTTCTCGTCATGCATTATCTGGTTGACCCATACACTTATAGTAAGATATTTAGCTTTTATTTAACAGAAAAAACTGTTGGTAGGTTAGGTTTGTCAGGAGGGTGAAAAGGGAAGGCTTTGATGCAAATACACATTACTTCCATGTATTTTTATAAAGGAATTATCCATTATTTACCTGTCTACTATCCCCCCCCCAAAAAAAAGACGCGTCACAGAACCCTCCATACCTGCCCACCTCCTCGTTTCCCAACCCGGCAAAGGCAGGGATTGGATTATTCAAGACCTCCAAGCAATCCACCCCCACCCCCGTTATCTTCACATGGAGGGATACACCAACCATGAAAATACAACTTATATCAATGGAAAGCTGAATGGACATAAAATACAATAAGGAATTAAGAATTTCCCTTTCAATATTGCAACAAAGGATATCAAAAGCTCCCCTCCAAATTACTCATCAACAGGGGTAAAATTTGCAGCAGTTGCGATGAGGTCATTACATGTGAACCCAATCGGCTCGCCTTTATAGCTGAGGTGATCAGCTGTTTTTAATTAGTGCAAAGTCAATGTGAATATTCGTACTCCATATATTAGATGATGTTATCAAGTCAATAGCTAGTTATTAGGTCGACAACTTCCAATTTGCAAAGCTTTAGATTTTGAGTTTTCAGAGAGCTGTTGCTCCTCTGACAGACACTAAAATAGCATGTTATTGTTATTATTGTAATGTATAACTTATAAGCTTTCCATTGATTCATAATTCATGTATTTCATTTTTCACTACAGACATGGTCTTTATGGTACAAGAACATGGAACTTAAAGAAATTTATTCAGTGATGAAATCCAATGTCCACATCATCATGAGGGCTTGTTTGCATATTAACTTCCACAGAAGAGACCTCGTAATTAGATTCCTAGACCTAATTTCAGCATCTTAAACCTAGGTACTTCATTACAGAAAGTTAAAGTCTACAACATAGTCCTGACTATTAATACCTCATGCATCAGTCACATCGCCAAACCTACCCCAAACCGACCTCAAACATGAATTATTCTTGGGCATTCATTGTAATAATTTGTTTGGTCTGTTGTCGGTCTGTTGTCATTCTGTTGTCAGAGGTACAAGCCTCAAAGTTCATCACCGCAAGGTTGTTAATGATTAGATCGATGAAACTCTGATGGATCCTCTACCTCATTTGGATTTCTCCTCTGATGTTGGCCATCCTGAGCGGAATCAGTTCTGTCATCTCTCGGCACAGATCCAGTTCATCCTACAAGAAAAGAGGCGCAGAGCATGTCAACGTAAAAACATGGAACAAGAATGATCGTTACCATCACTAAAACTACCAATTAACCCAAATACTCCTAAAACAACTACCAAGAACAAAATAAACTTAGGGCAAATAGTCGAAGTGTAGTTGTCTAGGCAGACTTATCTGGGGCTTGTTTTCCCTTGGAGAAGCTGTCTGGGGGGGGATATATATATATATATATTGTTTTTATTTTGTTGGTGGGGGGGTTGAGGGAAGCTGTAATTAACCTATGCTGGTACTAGGTGGTGCTAGGATCATTTAAAATTGAAATTAGGCTAGAAAAATACACAGGCTAGGAGGTAGCTTACCTTGACTGTATCCTTATGATCAGGATTCTTATCACAGTAGTCTACTACTGCCTTGTAGCTATCCAAACTGAAAGTTAGAGAAGGAGAGAAGGAAGTTTAGATGTAGAGAAAATCACAAGAGATACTAAGCTGACAAAACTTCTCAAATTTTGCATGGGTAAAATCAAACAAAAAAACATATAACAACAGGTACCATAATATGACGATCAATTCATGGTACAAATGTTTTTGTAATGTAGTCCAGACCAAAAACCTACTCCCTCTCTTAATTAATGAAATCAACAATACTTGTATGTTAATTAGGTGTTGTATAAAATATGTTATGGCTGAGAAGTTAATTCCATTACCATTGATTAGAAAGTCATACAATAAAGTGTACAGATATGTAAAACAGATATTTTGAATAATGATTTGATAAGAAAATCGTTGATGAGAATTCCCCTCTCTCTCACCTGAGCTGTAGATAGTCCAATCTTTCAGGAGGGCTAGGTGTCACAAACTTTGAATATCTGTAGAAAAAGTGACAGAGTTATAGTTTTATAAGATATACATGTATAAACATTTAGATACCACTGAAGTTTACATAAGTAAATTGTTGAAAGCTTTAATAGACTGATTCAGGCCCCAAGCTGTATGTATTATAACTCTACTACTCTAGTTTAGTTTGACATAATTGAAACACAGCAGAAACACAAATAATTAGAAAAGAGAAAGAAGGGATCCTAAAACCATGAAATTTACAATTACCGGTATATTCAATTCAAGGACAACACATATTAAAACTAATCTTTGCATCTCAGAGGGAGAAAAATAAGTACTGGTACATGTATTTGGGTTTTTAGCTCCACAAAAAGGTAACATGATAATCGTGAATGAAAATAATTGGTCATCACTGTAAATGAACTACCGCCATAGCCTGACTTATAGCACCCTTTCACAGGTCTGTATCATAAAGGTAAATACTTGATCTCAATTTGATCATACATGTACAAACCAATTTTTGAAAGATGTAGTTTTATACAATGAAGTCAATGAATGCTCCTACTCCCTACTGCCTGGGAATACATCCACATGTGCAACCTTTTTTGTTTATGATTTTGTTTATGTCCATGGTCTGTAATGTATAAAAGTGAAAGAAATTCTGAACTCATTCTAAACTTACAATCTTCCGATACAGAAGTAAGCTACCAAGACGGGCCTCAAGACATCACTTTCAAATTTATCAGGCAACTTTCCCTCATGGTCCTTCGTTGAATCTAACATGTGTGGTTTTATTAAAGATAAAATGTAGTAGATTACAAAGAATGCATGAGAGGTAAATATCTTATAACCACTTTAGTAAAATTCACCGCATTTTACATGATCTGAGTACACTCCAAGTTTGAATAGTAATATGATCAATAAAATCTAAATTTGAAGGGATTTCATGCTTCCTTGGAGGGGTAATGCTGAATTAGCTAGGAATCGTAGTGACGTGAGATTGTTCACAATTGAAGCTGATTCTGCTTTATTCTGACTGGAAGAGTTGAATGAATTAAGATTCTAGTTGTTTTTTCTTTTTGTTATTTACAACCTAAATAAGGATGATGATGTTTGTTTTGATTTCCATATCTAATGTATTTTAGTTTTATAATCGGATTGCTGGAGGATCGTAAAGTCTGCATTAGCCAAGTACCAATGGGAAGGCATACTGGTACAGCTTTAACAACATGTTAGGGTTAAGGTTATCTTTGAATGGTGAGGGGAGAAAAGAGTTGTGGGTGGATGGAAAGAGAGACAATTATCCTCACAAGAGTTCTTGGCACTTAAACCAAAGGTTGAGACATGACAGCTGCATTTCATAAACTTAACAATCTTGAACTAAAATCTAAAGCTAAAGAGCTGCATCTTCCTTGATGTAAAATGTAAGTGTGTTATAGTTATATTTTAAAAAAAATTATTCATGCAAATATAGGTTTGGATACTTACGAATGAAATCTTGGTAGTATGTCAGACTCTGCTTGCATCTGTAAATAGAAATAAATAAATGATACACTCAGTCCACCCTTGTAATGAGAACAGGGTCTAGTACTGTCCAATGCAAAGGATTGTGAAGTCATATGGCGCAAATTTATTAATAATAATAATAATATACTACATGTATATAGCTGTATGTTCCTATGCGATGTAATGGAGAGAAGGAAAGGAAAAAGAAAATATTGAAAAGAGTGAGATATGCTCAGTAAATTTCCTTAAGTCATCAGTCAAGATTGGCAATCTACAAAGAAACATTTTAAGACGTGTTTTAAAGTTGTCAACAACTTCACAAGACCTGGGGCAGTATTCTGAAAACTGTTGTATTATAACAAATTGAAATTGCACAAAATAAACCCCTTATCATTGCTGCTTCTCAGGTATCTATCAACTACAGCATACGGCCAGCCATCAACAAATGACTTGTCCTAATTAACATTGATTATGACAAACTTACACACTAACATGAAAATAAAGAAATCAGAATACCACCCTGATAAACACATTCCATGGTAGACAAGTCATATTTACATCAGACATTAATTTACAAGGTTTGCAGGTCTTTGGTGTCTACTTTAGCAAAATTCATTGAAGAAAGAATGAATGGACATGCAATGGACCAGCTCTTTAATAGCTAGCATGTGGTACAAATGACCCTAATAATCTACAGATCTTAAATGTAGAGGTCCCACTTTGTTCATTTCATTGTTGAATGTCACTTCAAAAGTAATCTAGAAAGCTTTTGTTTCACCTTTGAGAAAGAATAACTCCATCTGTGCATTATGGAATGCATTTATGGAACAGTTACAGTACCTAACATTAATGAGCATTATCCAGTATTCATCTTACAAAGTAGTACAAATTATCTTCGTGTGCCCATGCACAGACTGTATGTACAAACTGGTTCATTGTTCATTAAAGGTCGGGTGACATCCAAATATAAGTTGATTCCTGTTGATGTGCAGGGCTGCATACAAACTCATATTTTGTTATTCAAACACTTACAAGATGTTGATCTTTGATGCTACTTTGTGTGTGGGTGGTACTCTTTGTTTCTCTGCTAGAGCTATCTTCAAATCCATCATCTCACTGTATAGATAATTATTTAAAAAAAGAATACAAGTTTGGTTTACATCATTGATTGTTGTGATTGATTTCATTGATCACTATATGCAATCAACCGTAATAATCAACAGTGTGCCTGATCAATTGCTAAGCTTTGTCTTATTGGACCCACGTCAACCATTATAATGATGATTCTATAATATAAGAAGAGGATGCATGAAGCTAGTACTTAAAGAGAAGGCTGAGTTCTGGGAAGAGGCAAAAAATAATTTGTGAGCATTATCATTGTTAATATGCAAGGGTGGAAGAACAACAGATTAAACATGTTCCCTGAAAAGCATGACTCTTCAAATGCCTTCATATTCTAAATATGACGGACATGAAACATCGTAAAAATCGGGGGTAGGTTTTTTTCGCCATGTGCTCGCGTAGTCCTATATACATCATTCTGTGTACAGTGCTTGTAACTTTGCCAAGATTCGGCCAAATTTCTTATCATTTTTATGATTCCATAACCTTGCAATACACACGAATACTTGTGTACTAGATGATCAACCTTTTCTGACAGATTCCACACCCTTTCTTTCACAATGCAATCGCATGACCAGAACTCAACTTCATTTTTAATGGCAATAATGGTCATACAAGTCACTCAAAGTGGATAAAGAAGCAAGTCTAATGTTATTTGTTGTTTGCTGTCCCACATATTACCAAGAGTATTATGAAAAGTAAACGGTTATACAAAATGAAAGAGTAATTTTCCTTGCTATTTGATCCGATTCAAGTTCTATTAGGCTGTCAAATTGATAGAATTATTGAGTACACTAAAATTGATGATGAGGTTGATAACCTATAGAACAAAATACCTATTAGTTCACCATCATTGTGGAAACAAGGCCAGGTCAATTTTATGGTGAGAGGATGCAGATAAAGCTGATACAAACCATAAAAACTAAATCATAAACATCACTCAGACTGATTAAAATAAACTATTTTCTTATCCAACTATCTTTCCAGTAATGGCATCTAATACACCAATAATCTAGAAAGGATGCTCTTTTCTAGAGTGTAATTTCAATTTGTTCATGTTTCCAACAAAACATTACAAATCAATTACAACATGATGGAGATTAGACGATAGACAAGACGTAAGAAAACAAGATATTGTGATGGAGAAAACTGAGGATGATCCTGTGGTGAAGAAAAAGCAAAATACTAATGCTTTGGCCATGATTTACAACTAAATATGTGTAAGAATCCATTTGGTAAGCTGTAACCCATCCAACCCTCCTCATTCCGTCAATCTAGTCTGTAGTCCCACACATTGTCTCACCTGTAAGTTTCAGCCAATTCGAACATGAGTTGTCTACAGATAGTGAGAAAATGTTGTCTGTTAAGACCATCCAACATGTCGGCCAGCATGTCTACTCGTCGCTTGTGCATCTTGCATCGTCGTTCAAAATCAATCTCAAAGAACGATATCAATTTGAACAGTTGACTGTGATCCTAAATAGGAAGATGGTGTAATACAGGGAAGAAAGAAATGGTCACTCTTTTATAAAAACGAACCAAGAACAAGAACCATCGAAATGCAAGCAGAATACAAGAGGCATTCAATAATGGTAACAGTATTTATCTTATTAGTCCACATAAACGTATTTCGTCTAATTTTCTGATCAGACCAGTTTTAAAAATTAATATTCTTTCTTAAATTATAATTTTAATTAAAACACAATTTTGTCCTGGGTAGATCGAGCCAATTTTAATTTGGCAGGCGACACACAGGCAAGCAAGTTATATGGCTATAATCATTATAAACTAACCTACTCTTCTTATTCTACATAGTGCATTGTCAATAAATCATGTATCATATGAATGACTACAGGTTTATAATTGACCTCATCTTTGAATTGCACATTGATGACAAGTCTGCTTCCAGATTCAAAGTTTTGACAATCTACTAGGGAAAATTTCCACAAAGATAGGAACTTGGTTTAATTTTTTTTCTTCTTAAGTTCTATGCAGTGAGCTGTTAGTTTCAATTCTAATTGTAATGTACAAGTTTTGTTTTTTTTCTTACTTTAACTAGTTCTATATGATCTGAGACAAATCCATCAATAACATAGTATTCCTTGGCAGCATTGATCCACTTCTGAGCTGGTAGAAACAAACTACGAGCCTGCATGATTGGTGAAGGAAAGAATGTGTGTCATGATTACAATTGGAAAATCATTCCTTAATAAGCACATAGTACAGGTATACTCAAAGAAACTAGTACATGTACTTTAAATCCCCAAATTTCAAAATTTGAGACTGGCTAGGTCGTTTTTGTAAAAAATGGTTTAATCTCTATACCAGATAAGCAGGTTTTATTGTAACGACCTATGCTTATTAAATTACAGCATGAAATATTTTTTTCAAAATGCACAACAACTTGAAATGGCAATGACAAAATGATTTCTAAATTCTGATTTTTTTTTTAGTGATTCATGTTGTGGGATTAAATGATCTTGAATTTTCACTAATTAACATCGTTAATTTCCTTTTTTTAATTCAAACTGTCCATCCAAGGTAGAATTTCTCTTAAAATGTTTGCCCACAAACGGGACATTCCACAAGACACTTCTGTTACAAAACCATGGATATGTATACGGTAGCTTGAATGTGTACCATACATTATATACACACAGGTTGAGTGTGACTGATATAGCTTGGAGTGAACAGCAGAGTCTATTGTCACGTTAAATACAAAGCAGGACTTCCTGTCTATTCATCGTCGATGAATAGAAGGATTATGATATTCGTGTGAACCTCCCCCAGGGCTTCATTTATATGCTATTCTCTTTGACTTCAGGTAAAGGAAACCTCACCCCAAATAAATAACTGTTCATATTCTGATAGGTTTATTATATACTTGCCCATTAATCTACAAGATTCCTCACCAAAGTTATAAGAGAGGCATAAAGCAAGGATAACGTACAGGTGTGTCTGGTGATGAAGCATTTCATTCACCTGCTATTATCCTTTGCACTACAATTTCCAGAATGTAAATCGCATAAATAAGTTTGTGCTCTTCATAAATGAAAATTTATAAACTGCTATATTTCAATATTTCAAATGAATTACAAGTAGTTACAATTGTTCCACTGTTACATTTTTTCACCAAATACAATTTCTGTCTTCTCAAGTTCTCAGCTATGATTTTTCATCATTGAAAAGTAAAGGTTTTGTTATTGATGTGAAAAGTCTTTCCAACTAAAGCTTGGTGCATGATACATGTACAACTTCATCTAGTATGTCACATTTATATATCTCTTGTATATTTTCGTAAGGAATATTGTACATCAAAGGGCAGGAATACATCTCATTTTTCAGAAAACCTGCACTTATTCTTTGGGCTTAGGTTTCCTTCAAGTTCTAGTCTTTTCACATATTGGTATGAAAGCAGAGATTATCGAGTAACTCCTAAATCATCTCACATACTCTCCCAACATAGAATAGAATGAGTACATGATGTAAACAAATTGAACATGATGGATGATATCAATTTGATTTGAACTGGGCGTGATAATAAACACTATTTGGTAATCAAGGGATCTGATTAGAGTAAAAGCAAAATTGCCATTACTTTGCAGATTTATCTTTACCAACTGCTTCATGTAAAATACCACTACCACCTTTTCTTACCTCATCAAACGTCTGAACCACCTCATCTCTGACCTGACTTTCTAATGAAGTCAGTTCTAGAGATTCAAAGCGATCTGCGAGCTTGTCTTCTTCCATTCCGCATTCTGTCCGCTCATCCTGGGCAATAGAGGGCGTTTCTCTTCTGTCATTTGATGCAGAGGGAGTACTAGATGCGTTTTCCAGAGTTCCGTTCAGCTCATGTTCTCTTTTACATTATAGAAAGGGTAAAACAAGAGAAGTTTATTTCATTTGTACTAATTCAAAAACATTACCATGAGAGACATAATAAATGCTGAATTAGCCAAAATCTCAAATCATGTTAAGGATGTGCGACTGTGATAAATACCCTTTACGCTTAGTTCAATGTGCTCTGCTATGAAAGACATGCAAAAGCAAGATTCTAGCTTGTGGTAAAAGAATTGATATAATTTTTATTGTAAGTATGAAATTAAAAATAAATTTTCACTAAATTCCTGGCTACCTCTAGATATGCAACAGGTTCAGTAAGTGAGACAATCTAAGTGCCAGACTTTGAGAGTCACCAACAAGAGTAAACTGATTCTAGGCCTGTATAACATCCACGGGCACAACCTAGAATTAGTGAGTTCAGCCAAGTATCTTGGAATCAACATCGATCAGAAGCTCAACTTCAATAGTCATTTTGATACTACAGTCAAGAAGGCTAATTCTGTGACTGGTTTCTTGCGATGGAACTTCAAACACTGTAGACGGCGGATCAAGCAGGCCACGTACTTTACATACGTCCGTCCAGTGGTGGAATATGCTGCAACAGCATGGGAACCACACACACAGCGGAATGTCAACAAGATTGAAATGGTCCAACGAATGTGTGCTCGCTACGTCACTGGTGACTTTAATCAAACCTCCAGTGTAATGGCTATGCTTGAAAACCTGAATTGGCCATTGCTACTCACCAGACGCCTTCACAGCCCCCTTGCTATGCTGTTATGCATCCATTTCAACCTTGTCGACGTTACCTGGCAGTCCTTTCTCACTGAACTGACATCAATAACAAGAGGTCATGGATCTCATTTTAGGACATTACACTGCAGTAGTCAGACCTATGCTTCTTCCTTCTTCCCACGAACCTGCAAGGACTGGAACAACCTCCCACAGTACCCAGCCCAATACCCCTTTCTTGATGCCTTCAAGGTCTTCTTGAGTGGGATGCAGATGTAATGTCTACAAGACCGGGAATGTTTTTACTTACACATGTGCAGGTATATACGCACCTGCACAACAAGAACAAAAAGTTAAAATGTTGAATAACAGGATATGTGAAAGTCTGCACATATACACACACAACCAGTGTGTTTATCTTCACCACCTTGAAGCAGCACTTACACTGGAAGAAGAAGAAGTGTATGTTTTGATTTTCTGCATTGTTTTGATTCATACAGGTACCCTATTCTCAAGTCTTACTTGGAGAACTGTAGAAGTGAGATACAGTATTTGATCCAGCATCTGTTGATGTCAGCCTTACGACTCATAATGTTTTCTTGCCGAGCATCCCTGTCATCTCTCTCCATGTCTTCAGGGATTGGCTTGTTTTCAGCTTCAGAAAATATGCGAGTTGCACTAGCTGTGGGGAAATGGTGAAGGAATAGAGAGAACATGATAAAGTGACTTTATCATAATCAGGAACAGTGGAAAGAGATAAATAGAAAGATCACTCTTCATACAGGTGCAATATCTATATCAATGCCATTACTATTCACATCACATTCTTTTAATTTGTGTTAATCTTAGCTTCTTCACACTGACAGAATTGAGAGAGAGGGGGGGGGGGGGGGGGG
>BEXV01000012.1:151262-168514 GCA_003118195.1 Hemicentrotus pulcherrimus | reverse complement strand
GCTGGATCTGCTGCCATATTATGTAACAAAGCCATGAAGGTCTATGTAGAGTAGGCATTTGGGTCAAAGAAAGGGCAGATCATCTCGACATGTTTGGATTTATCATCTTAGGCTGCCTCAGAAGATCAAGAGGCAAGTATACTTCAGAAAGGGTATTTATTTTGTTAAAAGGGCCACTTAATTGCAGGAGGGGCACTATAACTTTGGCAAAAAGGGCAGTGTTTGAGCTCTCTTTGATGCCTGGTCCTACTGCTGATGCACATTCTCTTTCTCGATTCTCTTTCTCATCTATACAGAACACAGTCTACACTATTTTTGAAAAATCAACTCAAGGACAATTTCAATACCCTCTATGTCACCGTCATGTTCACACATTTCAACAGGTGACACACAAGGCTTCTGAAATTGTCTTTAATGTTAATTTGTTAAGTTATGTTATAAATATTTGAAATATTTGATCTTCTTATTAATTTAAGTAATGATACTTGTTAAGTTATGGTAGTAATATTTTGTTTTCTTGATAATTTGAGTAATGTTAATTCCATTACTAATATCGATTTTTGTTTGATGTAATTGTGATTTGTGTACATGTACAGCGCTTTGAAACTTTTGTCACAAGCGCTATATAAATTTGTCATATTATCATCATTGTCTTAGGTTGATTTTCATAGGTAGTTGCTATCATGTTACATTGGACAATCATCATAAAGAGCCCTGATATAACAAGGTGATTTTCATAATAACCAGCTTCCACTGTACTTAAACATTCAATTCCATAGCAGATCACACAATGCATAATGGTGTACATGTTCACACAACAAGAAAGTCATTACACAGGTTATTTTTTTTTGTCACAACGGTCAAGAGTTTAATCATGAGACAACTCGCAACATGAATGCTTTCGTTACACTGCACAGGAAAAAGACAGAATCTTTCTCATAAGGAGGGGGTGGGTATACATACTGTAGTCAAGTGTATGCCACATAAAGAGGCACTAATCCTCCACTTTTTGATCTTTTTTTTTTCTTTGCCAAATTTTCTTCTGAATCTTGTTAAATGACATTTTTCTCTCTAAAGGATAACAATTGCACCTCATTCAAAAAATAAAAAATAAAAAAAAGTAAACGTCCATCTTATCTCCGGATCTTATAACAACTTCATCTTTTTTATCTTCTTTAACAATAAAAAATTCTTTCTCCCACATCTCCTTCCCAAGTCGATTGTGCAGTTCCGTTATTTGTATTTTTTCGTAATACCCCGACTCTGGCTACCATAGTACAATGATCTTACTAATCAATATTCATTACAACTACCATACAACAGTTTGTAAAACTAGCGGTGAAACAAGCACCGCTTGAATATTATTATTATCATTTTTTGTAAAAACAATTTGCAGTTAGGGCAACAGACATGATGACAACAAACAACACTGAATATTTTTTTAAGTCTTGGGAAGTCTACTTTACATAGGACACAGGCACCATCCATTATAGAACTCATTGGTTAGTCAAAGCCATATACACAAGTGGCAGCTCCAAATCAACTGGGTCAATTTGGTGTATGCAAAAAGATGAAGTGCTGTGTGATAAAGCATGGACGTTGGGTCTCCGCTAATCAGAGGTACCCACAGCTTCATCGTGTTGTAGTAGAAGTAGTGGTTTCAGTTGTAGAAGTTGTAGTAGTTGTTGTAGTTGTAATGGTTTCTGTAGAAGTAGTTATAGCAGTAACAGTAGAAGTAGTTATAGTAATAGTAGTTAAGACATAAAAGCCACAATACCTAGTAAAATACACCAAAATTTCATTGGAAAAAACATTTAAATTAGAGTGCAGCAATGTCACACGGTACATTAAATATAACTACTGACCCTAACGTGCTCGCACCCTCATCCACGCCCAGATACAGCGACAACCATTCCACATCCTGGCACACAAAGAGAGTCCTCACACACATTTTCAAAATCTTGTGTTATTTCCTTGTTCACACATGCAAAGACAGTTGGGACAAAAAGATTGTTTCTCATATACATACTGCATGAACATAGGCACACTCCCTCAGTCACATTCATACATGCACTATCACATTCACACACACTTAAAAACACCCTCTCCCAAAGACAAAAAGAGAAACGTAAATAACCTATTCAACAGGTTATTACAACCTTTTGTTAGAAATTAAAAAGAAAAGAAAAGAGATAACTTAAAGATCTTGGATACAGTAGACACCAGTAAGAACTGATTCACACAAGACAGAAAAAAAAGCAGGGTTGGCCGTGAGTGTACCAGGCCCAAAAAAATAAAAACAAGCATCGCAGGTTGGCACGTATGAGAACGCACCTCCTCCGCTTAATGAGCAACTGGCCTGCCAGAACATTCATGAAGAAGATCCTTTCACACGGCAACTCTACTCTTCACAAACTTGTATAACAATAGTACACTGATAATTACACCGCCGCAAAAGAGCGAGCCCTTATTTCCACAACAATATTTACCTATATCAAAAATGTTCTTGTCTAGTAAGTTATTTGAACAGATTGAAAAGTTGGGGTTTGTTAGAATATTTAGTTTTTCAATCATTTCTTTCAAGGTATTTCAATAAATAACAAATGTCTTTATCTAAGTCCTTATCTGCACACTAAAATGCAGTCTACATGAGTCAACTTGGCAAATATACACACATTGATGATGTAAAGTTGATGATAAAAGTAGACCAGATCAACTTAATTGAAGAAAAAAATATAACACAAAATAGCTTTTGTCCACATCCTAATACACATCAACATAAATGCAATTTTACATCAAACCGGTTGGTTTGTTATACATGTAGAACAAATGCAAAAAGTGTATTTCATATTTCTGTTTTTTGTAAGTGAAATAGATTAAAAATAATGCAAATAATAGACGGGTAGACATTCTCAATTTGTAATTAAAAAATGAAGCTGATCTGCTTCAAAGGTGAATACATAATAAAATATCATACAATCTATATAACTTTTTTTTTGTTAATTTTGCTTACACTTTCCCTATGAAATACACTGGAATCTACATAAACCTGATTGATTAAAAAAAAGACCACTCTCAACTGATATTATCATGTGGCTAACCTTGAACCAGGTACGTACTGAAAATGAAATAATTACCATTGCATCACAAGATTTGGTCGAGTTGTGCCAAATGAATCTTTTCTTTAAAAAAGAAGAGAAAGAAAAAATGTTACCAGTACTACCATCTAAGTTTCTAATTGTATAAATCTAACATTAAAACAGCATTTATCTATATGAATCTTTTAATGTGCATCAATTCTTCTGGCGAGTATGAAGCATATCTCTGCCAACTTCAAAGATCCCCCTTGCATCAAAGAATCACTAACACAATATCCATGACCACAATAATCCATGACATATGGTGTCAAGAGTACTCTTGTTTACTTTGTTTTCGTTTCCATCACATGATCCGAGTACAAAAGAGAATTTAATTGATTTCATGATTACAAATGGATTCAAACTCTTTTTTTTTTACTTTTTTTTTTACCAAGAACTCTTCAATAGAACAATCCGATCTAATGTGTAGAGAAGATACATCACAAAAGTTGATGAGTCATCTGAGTTATGTAAATCAAATGCTCGAGTACTCCATGATATCAGTTTTTGTTTGTTTTTCTTTTTTCAGTAATGATCCATTTTCTGCAATCATCTAGCACTGAGGCAGCTTGCGTATAAGTTTCTACGATAATTGACATAATAATAATAAGGTAAGTTTCTGACCAATTACCATTTATGCAACCATTTCAATTCTTGTGCAGAACACGAAAAATGTTATGTGATTTCAATTCAAGAATAGTACTTTAAAATGTTCACTTACTGGAGGAGAAGTAAGGAAAGAAAAAAAAAAAGTTCCTCAAAATGTGACAAACTTGTAAATTTCAAGAGATTATTAATCTGGAGTATGGACAGGGTACAAGCTCATTGCAAGAAATTGTTTCTCTTTACACAACATACGTAAGGTGCTTAGTACTTATCAAATAATAGCAAAACACTCTGGAGGTGTCTAATTGAGAATAAAGCATATATTATGTGCACAAAATAGTATGTTTTTGAATAAATAATTTACTTTGGACACAGTACGTACTGATTTCAAAATTCTTTTTACAATTTTACAAATTCAAGGAATGCAGAACCTAGCAATTCACAAAAAAAAGACTATTATCTCAAAGAGTCCGCTTTAGAGTTAGTGGTGAGTTCGTTGTAATGTTTGGAAAGAAACACATGGAAAAATAATCATTATCAAATATTAAGAAAACTAGAAAAGAAAAAAAAAAAGAGAAAAGGAAAAACTCCTTGAATCAATGCATGAAAAGTCAAAATCATATTTTTATGTCTTTACGTAGATAGTGACTTCTTTGGTCCATTTTCAAACAAATACGCATTGCATTTCATGTTAATGAATCAAGTAACATGTTCGAGTCACAATTTGTTCCCGATGGTAAAAGAGAGAGCTACAATGCAAAGCCCTCAGTTTTGTTTTGTATTCAAAGAAGCATTATCAACTAAATTGCTCAAACTACCTTTATATCATTCATATCTTTTTGTTTTGCTTGAAATTGTGATTTTGTTTTTGTTTACTATTGACGACAGCATAGAAGTGCAACACTGCAAAGTATCAAGCCATTTGTATGTGCTGAAGCAGTTCTAAAGTGATACAGGAGTATACTTCTATCCCACTTGCTTATTCTATGACTGAACTAGTAATTTTTCTATCTCTTTGCTCATTTCATTTTTTCTTGTAACATTAGTGCAACTTTCAAAAACATCTATTTTCCTCCAAATTAACATTTTTATTTAATAAATGCTTAATTTCAAGCAGTTGAGATTTGCATTTGAGTTGATCACATTATTTAGCATGTCCAGCCAGCAATCAACAATTGTATAGAAATTGGCCAAAACATTTTATTCAACAGTTCATCAATATCAACAAAATAATGAGTTATTGCCCCACATAGGGTTTCAGCAGTACCATTCACAATCCTCGAGTCCTTAACATGGTAAGAGTCAGACAAGCCTGTCATATTTGTTTCCACTTCAGATGTGTTAAAGAAGTAGCAACACATTGTCTTAATAATAAATAGTATTTCCTCATCCATTCCTTGGGAGCACAAATCATGTCAACCATTTAATTTACTAAACATCAAAATATCAGTCACTTATCAATGAAAATTGTTAAAAGAGGGAGGTAATGTGAAAAGTGCATTTACATTTGCTAAGTACTAGATTCATTATTCTTCCCTCAACATGCCAGAATGGAAATGTTTGAAACATGATGTAAAAAAAGAAAAAGAACAAAGGTTGTTTTCTTAAATAAAGTGCCATGATTCATAATAGCAAACAGCAAGGTAAACAAGACAGGCAACCTTTTGGCGCAATCTCCTTTCTTATCATGGCTACGTCCCACACTGCATGGAAAATTCTTTCAACTATCCACAAAATTAGACTTGAGATTATTAAGCAGATGTAGAAAATTGCATTAATTGTTTGACTGAATGCTCTCACCATCAGATTACTTACTTCCTCAAGTTTAAAAAAAAAAAAAAAACATTTTGATGCATGAAATGTGTAGAGTTGATAAAGATAAATCATGAAAAAATTAGCTAAATTGGCTTATTTTTGATACACTTTTTGTTTGTAAAATGCAGTCAGCTGCCATTTGTACAAAGTCCCAGGCATTCACCATATCTCTCCTTCTGGGACAAAATAAGCTTATAAACACAGGTGATAACATTTGCAAAGAATAGCACACAGTGGTTAGTTAAGAAGTCTTGTTACAACCTAGAAGTGCTTCCTAAACACTGGGACTGGCAAAGGTGAGTAAATCCCTGTCATTTCAAGCATGATCTAGAGAAATAATTTCATTGATAATGCATATATATAGATTAATATTTATAAAAGAAATGAAAAATGTTGAAAATTGTGCAAATTGAATGTGTTGATTTTTATTAAATTAACGAATGGTCGTCTTCTTTCTTCTGTCCTCTTCTCTTTGTTGAGAAACCAAATGCTCTGCCAGTAAGTTGGCAGATCAAGGTGTAAGGATGGCAACTATCACACTGACTGACTGACTGACTGACTGACATTAACAATTTACACCTCCCCTAGTGAAGCAAAAACACGGGTCGATGTAAGCAGTAACTCACCTATTGCCAACTACTTGCTTGCTGAACAGATGGAAAATAAATGCAAATTTATACAAAAATCGCAACATAAAGCTTCTTGAAAGAATGTGGTCAGTTTCCATTCAACTTCAGCATAAACTTTCTTTCATTCCTGTCAAAAAAATGCTGGCTTGCTGTATTTTTGTTTTAGATTTTGAACATATTCAGCAAATGGAGTCAGAAAGGGAAGGAAAACAAGAAGTAAAAAGTCTCCAAAAAAAAAAAAAAAAACCAGAGAGAAAGAGAGAGAAAAGAAGAAGAATGACAGAAAAGAGAAAGCAAGGTCAAGGATGAAAATGGAATAGAGATGCAGAAGACAGATTCACAGTGAATGAGAATAAAAAAGAAACATTGCTAGAGTAAGAGACAGGCAGTTTTCAATGTCATCTTATGGCAGTGAGTTGCTGCTTTAAAATAAATTCTTCCCTTTCCAGACCACAATTTTTCCACAGCCACCATATACTGGCCGAACACACAAATCAATCCATCGTTCTGTACTCTTGTTTCATCTGGTTGGATTTCCTGCTCGAACTGTTCCACAATCCAGAGGAATCAATAGTTTTCTCATACTTGTCCACGCCCTGGCAAGAGAAGCAAGAAGGTATTGTGACGCTGGCGCAGCTTGGCTTTGCTAGTTGTTAACATATCCCAACAGATGATCTCAACTCATAAGAACAGGAACATTATCAAGGCGAGAAGGATTTTGTTGATATTGATACTTCCACAAATTTCTAGCTTATCCAGCTGTGTTGGCGATCCATGTGTTTGATCCATGCATAAATAGCAAACAAGGCAAATTTTCCTCTAGTAGCTGCTAAACGTGACATAGGGTGGAGCTACAAGCCAGCCAGGGGTCCAGCAGAACTGCATGGGCTTCCTTCCAAAAAAAAGACGAGCTTTCCACGATGTCTTCAATACACCATCACTGTTGCAACACATCCACTAGCTTTCAGCATTGATAACAATTAATTAATTCCTAGTTTGATTTCCTAACACAAGAGCTCTCGCCCAACACGTAAGACAAAAAGAAAAAATGCACGGTCTTCTCAGGTACAAGTCGATAGTGCACGTCCCCAATACAAAAAAATTGTCTTTCGTTTGATTTCTGTGTACTGATAGGGTAAATCAACCACAACTACTGGGCAATGAGACACAGGCCAGCAGAGGGCAGGTCAATTTATTACTTGCTAGGCCAAAAAGGAGCCCATGCCAGCCGGGCAGAGTGGACACAGCAATGACAGTCTTTGCCGGCTGCTACACCAAATTGTACTCCTTTAGATTCAGTTGGAGGATGGTGTCCTTGACGGCAGCGAACACAAATCGGATATTCTCCGTGTCGGTCGCACATGTGAAGTGCGAGTAGATGATCTTGTCACTGTCCGGATTCAGCTCAACAAACATCTTCAAGATGAACTCTCGCGCTGCTGTTGCATCTCTTGACGGTCCTGCTCATGTGCATTGAAGGGAGAAGCGAGAATGAAGAGAAAGAAAGAAAAACAAATCATGTTAAGACAGGTATCATACATGTACAATACCAACAGTAAGCCCATTTTGTTTGTACAATTTTGCTCATGTACTAGGATTTTGGTTTTTAGGGTTATCAAAAAATCTCTTAAATATAAAGTATCTACAGCTATGAAAAGATTAAGGAAGAATCACATATTTATTCTATGATATTGGGCAAACTCTTTTTTTCCTTTTTTTTTTCTTTCTGATCAACATCTCTTCTCTAAGTTATTCAAACAATTCTATAAAATGTACAACCTAGAGATTAGACTGCAGAATTCTACAAACAATTTTTTTAAAACGCAATTCTCATCAGTTTAATCACTTGCCATATAACAGGGATAAATGGCAGCAATCTGCCCACAAAATGAATTCTTGCTCCCCTAATTTACAGTAGGATAACAATTTATACCATCTGTCAGATCTTATCTCATGACTTTCCTTCCCAAGCCACTCATGGTGGTAAAATCATTCTATTTCCTCATTTAGTTCTGGTTACCGTAATTTTTTCAAAAACCCACACCACCCCCCTGAAAGAGGATGCATCTATTGTTTCCCTACAAAAGTGAGACGAACAAGAATTCATTTCCTCCTTCATTTCAGTGCACAAAGCAAGTACAAGCTGTGCAGAATAGATTACAGTGTTAAAGAAGTAGACTTCACTGCAGTCCACGGGTATGTGTGACAGCTGCAACACTTGACTTAGTCTAGAGCTTGGGGAAGAAAGGACAAATTAAACAACATTAAGTTGTATAAATAGTCTTTTTGTAAATCATGACATGCCAATAGATCACCTGACAATGTGAAAATCATGTGAAAATTGTATGAAAATCACATGTAATATCATAGGTGCAATAAAATACTAAATGGAGTTCTCTCAAAAAGGTGTACCGGGTAATATATATTTTTAGATAACTCTAAATTATAATCTCTTAGGCACGCTAAGACCACGCCTTTCTGGCCACATGTGTGTATAGTCCTTTATGCCAATATCCGTGTGCCAAACTTTCTGGTATTTGTGATATTCAAAGAGATTTTTTTGCAGATGGATTGTGTGTTTCATATAAATATATGTGCAACATTTTCATGACAGTAAGTTGTGGGCAGTGGACATGGAACCATGAAAAACTAAATACAGAGGAAAAGATACGGTAATTGAAATTCCAGAAAAACCAGACAAACAAGATGGAAAGAAATTTTTTCAAAACATCTCATTGGTAATGTAGTCTTTTTTTTTTATGCCATACGTGAAAAACTCTCCAAATTATTTACGAATAGTTATGATTAAATAACCTTTTTTGCATGAGAGAAGTAAAAATATGTCCCTCGTACATGTCAGCTATCATGAAAAGAGGTCTCATTTGTTGTTAAAATGAGGGAAAGGGGTATTTTCAATCTTGTTTACTCATCGTAGCAGTAGGAATCCTATACTTCAGTGAATTGTGATTCAAAAGTTCTGAACTTGCTGATTTTTTGTCTGATTTTTCTCAAACTCTACATCAATGATTTGTCTGCATCTACTAAAATCAATTTTCTATGAAGGGTCAAGTCAGCTTATTCCAGTTGTCATACCTCAGTCTCACTGCCAGACTGACTCAATACTAAATGATAATAAAGACATTGGGAGTTTCGATATTTGTTTGTCCATTGTCTTTCTCTTTGATGTGACTGGGGGGTAATAGGCTATGATACACCTCATTCAGAGTGATGCCTGGGTTCCCAACCCACACATACCCCTTCCCAATGTATGATTCAAGGGCCCTGAAGCTGGCCAGCTCAGTCAGTAACATGTCTAGGACCAGGCACACTCACCGTCGAATTCTGGAAAGTAGTCTACAAGATGTGAATGCATGATCTTCTCCTCCAGTAGGTCCTTCTTGTTGAGGAATAAAATCACAGATGAATTCTGAAACCAGGGATACGTGATGATGGTTCGAAACAGTGCTTTACTTTCCTCCATTCGATTCTGTATTCAAATAGGATCATGGTAGAAAAAGAGACACTTCATATTTGGTTACATGAAGATAATCATTACAGCATATAAAATCATAATAAAATTGTGAATATTACCAGGTGAAATGCGCATTCATACATGTCAAGGCGAGCCACCTAAAATAATTGTGTTGACGAAATACAGTGGAAGTTTTTTTAAAATGTAATTTTCTGCAACAATGGCTCCTACAAGTACTCAATAATCTTTGTGAAAGGTAGGACATAGAAACAGAAAGACACTACATCCATCTCATCTACCATTGCCTGATGTTTTTGTTTTAAGGCAATTTACTGCCTTGTGTTTGAAATTGCATGATGGGGAATAACAATATTATTCATAATTCATGTATTAACATGGGAGCCAATTTAATTTGGACATGGAATATATTTAGGTTTTCATGCCTTGGCTATCTCATTATTATTTTTCTTATTATTTTTTCAATTAATGCAAGTGTCTCTTCTTAAGAGTATGCACCACAAACTTCTTACATGATCTTCACACAAACCTGAAGCTACTTACCTCACTATCTGACTCGACAAGCAATTGGTCATATTCACTTAAGGCGACTAGAAACATTATAGATGTGACATTCTCAAAACAGTGAATCCACTTTCGTCGTTCTGACCTCTGCCCTCCAACATCGACCATCCTGTCAAGTAATGAAAAAAAGTTATGTTGTTTATTCCGAGTAAAATCATTTGAATAATCACAGTTCTGACATGTTGCTCCAGGCTTTATTCCATTAAAGATATGGGATTACAGTAGCGTTGAGTCAGGGTTAGGGTTGCCATTGGGTTTTCAGTTAAGTTACTGGTTAGGGTCGGGTTAGGTTTGGGTTAGGTTTAGGTGAAGAGTTTGGTAGTGTTTCACCCAGGGTTGAGGTTAGGAATTTGGTAAATGTATGATATTGATTTGAGAGCATTTGTTGCTCAGGCATTGGATTGGAGCAACGTCATTTAAGCCAGGAAATTTTCACCTATACTTGCATTGAAGTTACATGTATATCTGTGATAATAACTGTAGGTGTTAAATTAAAACAAATATTTATGTTAATAATTTGTGAAATGGAAAAATTAATAATTCTGTGAAAGATGTAGCATTACACTCAACTCTGCTCTACTATAATGATTAGAACAGCTGCATTTTTCACTTCATCAAAGAGTTTTACCAATACACTCATAACCAAGTACATATATTTTTTTTCCCCATCTACATGTATATGTCTCACAATTTACTGATAAAGATTATATGTACCTATCAATCACACTGTTACACTCTCAAATTTGTTTGTAAGATGGGTAGAAGAATCCCTGCAATCTGATTGGTCAATTACNTCTCGGCAAATACTTGTATACATGTACATGTGTATGTGTACAAGTAACTTCTTGGCTAGATCTGTATGATTTATAAAAACAACAGCTCTGCTTAGTGACAATTTGCATGATTTTTTTTTTTTTTTTCAATTTCAAATTAAAAAAAAACTAGATGGAACTTCAACTCCGCGCAGTCGAAATGATGCCTCTGTCATAGAGCAATTTTACGAACCAAAACAGAAGAATTTTTCAAATTCAAGTTCAATTGTAATCCATAAATCGTGATTACAGGCAATTTCTCATATACATATATGACTCTTTGATCTTTTACCTCATGACCCTTACATTTTACTCAGTTCATTGGCTCTGCAAGATGTCCTGGGTTAAATAGCAATCCATCTGTCAGTTCTAATGAGAATGCATTCACAAGCTATTTTTGCATACATAATGAGTCCATGACCTTTGGACTTTGACCTTTGACCTTGTGACCCCAAAATGTTATCAGTTCTTCGCCTCTGCAAGATACATACATGACCAAAGTTTGGCAGGAATCCATCAATTGGTTCTTCAGATAACGCGATCACGAGCTGTTTTTGCATACATCATGAGCCCCGTGACCTTTGACCTTTGACCTTGTGATCCCAAAATCTATTCAGTTCATCAGCTCTGCAAGATACATATATGACCAAAGTTTGGCAGGAATCCTTCAATCGGTTCTTCAGATAACGCGATCACGAGAACGGGACGTACGTACGGACGGACGGACAACCCGAAAACATAATGCCTCCGGCTACTTCGTAACGGAGGCATAAAAAGAATTAACAGTTTAATGTAAACTGACAATTTTTAAAAAAGAAGAAAAAAAATAATTAGTTTCATGAAATCATGCTTTCCAGTAATAACACAGTAATTGACCAATCAGATTGCAGGGAAATTACCGGAAAGCATGGCTATGACAAAAATCATGCGTCTGGTAATTACCGGAAAGCATGATTTGCCATGCACCCAGTAAATTTGTAAAATAACAGATTTTTGTATTTTTGACGATTTGGGGGGCCCCATTTTATAAAACAGATGATGCACAGGTTTAATTTGTGGGTCGGTGGAATTGTGTGCACGTGGTACCTTTGAATTTGGTCTAAACCATTCAAAAGTACCTTTTGCACACATTTCCTACCGACGCACTAAAACCTGTGCATCATTTGTATATTAATATATAAAATATATGCCGATCAACACTCACCTGAAAATAATTGAATCTAGATCAAACGGATATTCAATGATTCCTGTTGTGGGTACTCGTACTCTGAGTACATCTTGTTCCGTAGGTATATAGTTTGAATCTGAAATTCTCTTTAAATCACTAAGGTAGCTGAAATGAGAAATGAGAAAGAGAGAAGACATACATTAAATGGAGTTTGCACTACACAACAACAATATATTGATGATGCTTAAGTATCGGCTTGCATGGTGATGTAGATATACAGTATGTTTACGGTTGTACTATGTGGGAGAGAGGAGGGAGAATTGGGGAGTCCTAAAAAGGACTCTAGGTAATCTTTCTTTCTTGAGTGTACATGTATATATGGTCCTGTCCTGAAAAGGTCTGCTGGTAGTCTTGAAAAAGACTACAGATAGTTTGAAATTCTGAGACACTCCACTACCCATCCTCTCCAACTGGTGCTACAGTTCTCCATTAGAACTATAAGCTCAAGACTTACCAAAAGTAAGTTTTCAAGACTATCCTCAGTTGAGGTCTAACTTACAATTACACCATGCGACTCTTAGGTGATTTTGTTGTGTCTGGTCACATATATTTCAAAGTTAAACACCATTTTGTTTGGATGGGGAAGAAAAAAAGGGGGAAGAAAAAAAGAGAGAAATAAAGCAGATGCCTCAACATTTGATGGGAACACACTCATGTAATAACGAAGTAGCAAATCTATAAAAAAAACAGTGACTAAATACTTCAATGTGAAAAAAATAATTGGGGGAAAAAGTATTTTAATTTTCATTATTATCTGATGACCAGTTTCAACACATTATTACTCAACTTCCATTACACATATTTTTTGCAAATAATATTAATTATAGTAAAATTATTTAACAAAATGCTCAACTTTCCATGTGTTGAAAGTTCAATAAGAAACATCCACTCATCATCACCAAGTCAGCAAGCCATAAGAAACATGTATCTGATCTGCTGCCCTCTACAGGTGATCAATATCCAATTACTTTCAACCACCATTGACATGCATGCATGACAAAGTGGTTTTCAACACAGTGCTACTCATGTGATTTTTTTTTTTTTTTGCCATCACAGGTAAAATAGTGTTTTTCAACCGCATTTTACGCAATGTTACCCTCTGTCTTGCAATCTAAAACCTTGCAATTAGACATTTCAAATATTGGAGCATATATGTACATGTGTAGTTTAACTACAATCATTTCACATCAAACTCTCTCATTGACCGCTACTGAGATGTGCACTCCCCCCCNATACACGTACCCTAAATAACCCTGAGTGGGGGGCCCAGGGATGTCAACCTTGCTAAACATCCTACATCATTTATCTTTGGATGTTGTCTTTTTTTTCACTGACCTGCTCCCTCAATTTCCTTTTTTATTTAAATGTGTAAAGTGTACTCAACAAAATAAAAATAAATCAGAACTAAGTTAAAGATAAAATTGAGTTCTAATATGTGCTTGGGAAAGAAAGTGTGAAGCTACTGGAAAAGGTTGATAATGCAGCACAGAAATGTAGGTATTGGTGTATACTCTAAGGTTTTTAAATCATCAAAATGATAAAAGAAATTGGCCCAGTCATACTACAGAGTGTGGTACACAATTTTGAGTCGTTACTATCTTCTTTCAAATATGGGGGTACTTTAAGAGCCATACTTTTCAGGCGACTTTTCTCTTTCTCTATGATGCTCTTACACGAGGACTTACACACAAACATAAATGGAATGAAAAAGCTCACAAATCATTGTTCACCTTTCCCAAACTCAACCTTCTCTTTAAGGCATACATGTATGCTACTCTGGAGTACTGATATGCAAAGAAGACCATAATCCATAGAAAACTGCATTAAGCGATCAAGTAATATAAAATATTCCAGAAATACTCCAACTAACAATGATTCTGAGTGCCTACGAATATATGTACCTAAAAGAAAACTACAAACTCAAAGACCGCAAATGAAAGGTTTATATAATTGGATTACAATAATTCCATATGAAAGAAAGTGAAGGAGTAAATGTCTCCCTAGCAACCTGGGCAAGCATCAACAATGCTACATCCAGCCTTTCCATATGTACACTGTACATGTAGGTGACAGTAACACCCTACATGTTTCTTTATTGACTGATGCAACAAAGAGAATAACTCCTCTACCAATACCATGCAGCTTTGTATCAAAAGAACATCATGATTGGTAGGGAGGGTAGACCTACATATGACCTAATGTACTGCAGGAATTTTCAAAGACCTCTTGCAGAGTACATGTATACGTGTAGTATGTGTGCAGAGTACATTTATATGTGTAGTATGTGTACAGTATCATGCATCTAATGTAATTTACTTTAGTTCACAAGTACTCTACAGACACTGGATTCTTTAACATAAAATAAATAACACAAGGTAGGTCTGAGCATGTTTGAGCATTAACCAAGATACATGTACCTGGAACATTAAGTCAACATGAATTCTGTCTAAAACACTATGTTTGTGTAGATTGAAATATCAGACTAAGCCAAATAATCTATAGGCTTATTTTGGTCGACATTCTTTGATCTGATGTGACTGTTCAGTTATTAATATAATTTTTGTACACAAATGTTTAATTGTCTATGACAAGTATGATATTGATATTTTCTGTGATGCTTTCAAATTCATACACCTTTGCTTTCTTATGAAATGTATGTTACAAAGAAAAGAATTTCAATAGCCAAAATGTTATTTGCATACAGTGCTTCTTTGTACAGTAGGTCTGACAATTACATGTTCATTTTACATGTACGTGTGTTTCAGACTGAACAACATCTAAACTTAGGCTTGTTCACATACACATGTAGTATGGCAGAGTAAGCCGCAGCAGTCATTTGAGTGTACTGCCCTTAACATTTTTTATCTTATAACACAGAGATGATCGAGTATACAGTACAGTACATGTACGTGTATACCAGTAGACTTTTTTTGAGCCCAGCTACTTTCCCATTCCGACCCCCAAAACGTGATAGACAACACATTTGTTTGTACTGCATAAATAGCAAGTATGAATTATGTGAAGCTTAATATATGCAATCTGCATTCAACTATTGAAATACAATACCTCACATCAGGTGACAATTTAGTTTGTCACTAGACAAAAGTCACACAAGGCATCAAACTAGAATACATTACTAATGAAATAATGGTGCATAGATCAGTCTCAACCAAGCCTTTTATTAACCGGGCGATTTCTTTTGGCGCCCGGTGAGGTGGGGAAAATGAGTACCAAGCGCCGGTCATTTTTTACTTTTGGCGCTCGGTCTGGGAGAATTAACATTTTCTGTTTCTGAAACTTCTACATGTCTAGCACTAAATTTTCACAAAATGTGACAAAAACATTCTTAATACGAGTCAAACGTGGACTGAATAAACCCTAACAAATCATTTTATGATGAGAATCGTAATAAAAATCGCCCAGAAACTACCAGCGGCCGCTATCTCCCGAGCGTGTTTCCCCAGGCCGGCCATGCATACTAACGCAAATGATATAATCAGTGCACTGCATGCACTACACACATAGTGTCAGCATAAGAAAGTCCCGATGTTACTTCCAAAAATCCATCCCAAAAGCCAAATTTTGCTGTAAAAAATGCGGAATCTGAGCCATATTTCCAAAGCACACACGGGTTTAGCCCAGTTTTAAGAAACAGCTTCACCAAAAAAGCGCTAAAAATCAAGAAATCAGCGATTTTGTTACCATTTTTTTTTGCCTATCGTAAGCCATTCGAGTGTGATGGTATCTTCAAAAAGCCAAATGAAAAAACAAACACCGGACCTGCTGATGCATTGACTTTATGTACAAAGTTGATTGCCTTGATTCTATTCTAAGACTAAGATTATTAATTTCAAACTCAGGAAAAGGCACTTCATATCAACTAACATGGTCTACAACAACTCCAAATGACAAAATAATCCCAGCTTTCCATGTTTATTTAGTATTTGATAGCCTTAAACTTGACATTTTTAAAATTTTCTTAATTAGTTTTTGACATTTAGCGGCATAAAAATAGTTTTAAACATGAACTACAACAACTACAAATGACAGATTTATCAAAGGTATGAGTGATTTAATATTAAAGCTCAAAATTGTAATTAGAAATTAAACTACCGTATTTGTATTCATAAAAGGTAATGGTTAACAAATAATTTAAAGGTACCACGTGCACACAATTCCACCGACCCACGAATTAAACCTGTTCTCTAAAAAAATTAAGGACCAGGAGCCGCTTTTTTCAGATATTTGGCTCCCGGTCTGCTTTGACTTAATAAAAGGCTTGGTCTCAACATATGGTATGATTTGATATAAAACATTCTCTGCTCATGTGTAGACCATGAATCCTAACATTTAGTCTAATGAGCCTTTTGTTTTTCACCAAATTTGTTATTTTTTAGGTTTCCCACGGTCTTTTTCATAGGATGAAACGTGATTCACAATTTTATAGATTTATAGCCTAAATTAGTAGTAGCGGTATCATGATTTTCTCACTGTGAAGTTACAGTTTGAAAGAATATGACAAAGCTGGAGACATTAATAATGGAAGTTTAAAAACCCAGAGCGTGATCGTCTTAAATCAATTGCACTCTGATGCCCCTATAAATCTTTATTTGTAGGACAACAGCTTTAATATGCCTTTAATACACATGAACAAACTCTCATACATTTAGTCCTACATCTACATTATACATATATAAATTCTTTAATTCTTTTCTACATACATTACATAAGTTTAAATTAGCTGAAAACTGCACTTCACTAATTTCCAAAGATTGTGCTATAATTCATCTCAAAGCATAAGTAACGAATGGTAAAAGGCTGAGATAGTTAAAAATAAGAAAACCATACAGCAACTTTTACTGGGCATTACTGTTTTTATTTTTTTCTACCCAAAACATATTTTAATATTTGTTTATATTTATTCTATACGAGAGTTGTTATATAAAGTAGTTACATTAACTTTGTATTAAC
>BEXV01000012.1:120265-132393 GCA_003118195.1 Hemicentrotus pulcherrimus | reverse complement strand
CATTTTGAGGACTCAAAATATTCTGTACCTGTGTATACGACGCACCCCGACTTTTGAATTTTCCCGACGGTAAAAAAAGTGCGTCTTATACACAGAGATTTACGGTATTCTAAAAATGGCATGCAATATCATTTGTGTAGTCCCATATGTACAGTGCTTGTAACTTTACCAAGACTGGGCCAAATTTCTCATCATTTCATCATTTCCATGGTCCCAAAACCTTGCAGTACACACCAATAAGTTGAGTTCTTGTCATGCGATTGCATTGTGAAAGAAACGTGGAATCGATCATAAAAGGTTGATCATCTAGCATATACATGTACAGTTTTCTGTAACTATTGGTGTGTAATGCAAGGTTCTGGAATTATCAAAATTAGGCCCGAGTCATGTCTGGATTTTCATAAACCGGGTCCCGACAGCCTTGCACCGATCGGGTCCCGGTGTCCCTAAATCAGCTCGCAGGATTTGTCACTTGCCTGTATAAAAAGCGCATATCATCGGCATGTCCCTAAAAAGTGACCTTTTTTATCAATCAAATAAATCAACACATGCATGCCTCGGTTCAGATCGGTATATTATTCCATTTGACATTATTTTCATCCATGATTGGTGATGTTTAGTGCCATTATCATGCCTCTAAAAGTAAAAAAACTGGGGCAAAAATAGAAAGACAACTTTCGAGCCGCCATTTTGATTCATGCAGGTTGAGTAAATTGGGTAAAAAAATATGAATGTTAGAATAATAAAACGTTTCAAAAAAACGATCAAATTAATTAATGTTTCTTTCGACCTGATTTATTAATCCTGCCGATCGTGAGACCTGGCTAGTACAGTAGCTAGCTAGCAGTTGGCAACAACAACCCCATGGGGCAAACTGCTCTGCAACCCATATTTATATCAGCAGTTCAGATTGATTCAGGATGAGCTAGAATATGATTGGTTACAATTAAATACTTAAGTTTTAAGGTGGATTGATTTTAGTGGTGTGCAAAACTGCAATTTCTTACATATTTCATTATTTTTTTCGGAGCGTTGGTTCTCAAAAAATGAAACCGGGACCCGACAGCAACGGTCGGGTCCCGGTGTGATCGACCGTACCGACTCAAGCCTAATCAAAATGATAAGAAATTTGGCCAAGTCTTGGTAAAGTTACAAGCACTGTACACAGAAAGATGCATATGGGACTACCCTATATCTATCCAGGCCAGATAGATATGATACTTTACCAAATAAATCATTAGTAGGCGGTTTCCGGGCAAAATTTGTACCATCACGTATGAGTCAAAAGATATTCTTTCACATGATTGGTAATAAGAGCTTCCATTTCATTTTTTTGAGAGGGGGGCGTTTCTGGTCCATACCTTTAAATTCCAAGCAGTATAACATCATAAGGCAAAAGTAACACACTTTTCAAAATGTCCAAAACTCTTCTCCAAAAAAATTGTTTCTCACAAAGGCTCAATACTATTCCTCTCTTTCTCTTTTGTCTTTCCCTCCATCTTTCTCTTCCCTTCCTTTCAATTTTGAAATATGCCATACTATCAACATTGAACTTATCCACGCCAATAGCTTCCACTGGGCCGTTTTTAATAAAATTGCAATTAATTATAATCAGGGGGAGTGTTCCCGATACACAAGGCATGCAACTGGATGGATGTTAATACATTATGGAGACCACTGAATGCCCTGATCCACCCAAGGACACAAGCTGGATAAATTAGCCTGAGCTTAGTCATACAGGCCTATTTCTATGGATCAGTAATGGATTACTACAAATCAAGAGCGGAAATGAATGCACCTTTCTCTCTCTCTCTGTCTTTCTCTCTCTCTCTCTCTACTCCTACACTTCCCTTGCTATCTACCAAACTCCAGTCCATGTATGAATTCAATGTATAGGAATCATATTTCATAATGTCAGCATCTTTTATGCACACACATAAATTGATGGTGCAAGTACAATGCTACGCTCATACTGCAGTTCAATGTTGAAAATGCAAATATCAATGATGAAAGAAAAATCTCCAGTGTTAAAATGCGTGGTGGTACAGCCAAGGGGCATTTACATGTAAATTGTTTAGAATGATTTTATCGAAAAATAAAGCTAATCCTATAATAAAAATCACTAAAATAACGAGATACATGTACTTTTGTATATTTAAACAATTTCATGAATATTCATGTAATGTACAGCTTGTGAGTGTATGAAATAAGAATCAACAGATGAGAGGTGTATGTGAGGAATCAAGGGAAATTTATCCCAAAACTATACAAAACGCTCTGACAAATAAAATAAAAAATAGTCTCTTCCAGGAGTTTGGGAAATATGAAATTAGTGAACAATGAAAAATCCTTTTAGAATGATAGAAAACATACAACAAAGTGCAGTTGTGATTAGCTACGAGTCAGAGCAATGTTCCTTCAAAACAGGCCTCATCACATTGCATAGGTTGAGTCTCCAGATCAACGATAGATAAAATTATCAATAAACGTACAGCATTTTTTCTATGGGCGACTTAATTTTTGTGCATACCTTAAATATTAGAGTATTTGAATATTAGAGTTAACAGTTAGGTGAAAGTTTGAATGAAATCAGATTATCAAGAACTAGATGGATTTTTGACTGCATGCAGTCGAAAATGATGCCTCACCATGAAGCGATTTAACAAACCAAAACAGAAGCAATTTTTCAAATTCAAGTTTGATTGTAATCCATTAACAGGTTTATTACAAGCTATATTTTACATACATGTATGACTAAGCCTTTTATTAAGTCAAAGCAGACCGGGAGCCAAATATCTGATAAAGCAGCTCCCGGTCTTAAACTTTTTTAGAGAACCGGGAGCCGTTTTTCCAGGACCAGGAGCTGTTTCCCAAATTGATGAAAATATGTATTCTTTTAAATTATTTGTTAACCATTACCTTATATATATACATACGGTAGTTTAATTTCTATTTTAAATTTTTAGCACTATAATATCAAATCTCTCATACCGTTGATAAATCTGTCATTTTGAGTTGTTGTAGACCATGTTTCTTGATATGAAGTGCCTTTTCATGAGTTTGAAATTAATAATATTATTCTTAGAATAGAGGCAAAACATGCAAGCTGCCATCTACAATGACAATGCAGAGCTGCCAAGCTGTCACTTTACAAAAAAACATATAATTCAGCTTGAAAAAGCATTTTTTTTTAAGGTGAAAAAACAGATTTTGCCCGTTTTTTTTTTATTTTATTTTCCTTACAAAATGCTTTTGCAATCATGTTTCTTTGAATAAAAACGCATTCAATCATTGCCGACCTTACAAAAAAAAATGATTTGTTAAATATATTTACCTATTTTATCAGAAAAAATCCATTATTTAAAACATCGCAGAATTTTAGTCGATGAGTACGAGGGCCGCTGAATTGCGGAACAACAAACGATGATGTTCTATGCCGAAGTTGGGGCACCCATTGGTGCTTAATTGCTATGGAATCAAGGCAAGTCTGGAGTTGCAATCAATTTTGTATTTAAAGTCAATGCATCAGCAGGTCGGGTTTCTGTTTTTCATTTGGCTATTTAAAGATACCATCACACTAGAAGAGCTTGCGATAGGGCCAAACCTGCTAACAAAATCACAGATTTCTTGATTTTTAGCGCTTTTTTGGTGAAGCTTTTTCTCAAAACTGGGCTAAACCTGTGTGTGCTTTGGAAACATGTCTCCGATTCCGCATTTTTTACAGCAAAATTTGGCTTTTGGGATGGATTTTTGGAAGTAACATCAGGAGTTTCTTGTACTGACACTGTGTGTGTAGTGCAGTGCACTGATATATCATGTCATTTGTGATTTGTGCATAGCTTGGGGAAATGAACTTGGGAGAGAGCGGCCGCTCGTATTCGTGCTGCAGTTGTTTCTGGGCGATTTTAATTAGGATTCTCATTATAAAATGATTTGTTAGGGTTCATTCAGTCCACGTTTAACTCGTACCAAGTAAGTTTTTGTCACATTTGTGAACATTTAGTGCTAGACATGTGGAAGTTTCTAAAGAGAAAATTTTAATTCTCCCAGACCTGGCGCCAAAAATAAAAAATGACCAGCGCCCGGTACTCATTTTCCCCGTCTTACCGGGCGCCAAACGTCAGGGACCTTTGGGTAAAAATCGCCCGGCGCCCGGTTAATAAAAGGCTTGTGTATGACCCTTTGATCTTCGACCTCATGACCCTAAAATCTAATCAATTTATTGGCTCTGCAAGATACAAACATGTCTCGAGTTTGATGGTAATCCGTCCATCAGTTCTAATGATCAATGCGATCAAGCTGATTTTACATACATAATGAGCCCCATGACCTTTGACCTCATGACCCCAAATTATAATTAGATCATTGGCTCAGCAAGATACATAAATGACCCAAGTTTGGCAGGAATCCATGAAAGAGTCATACAGAGTTCTATTCATTAGTCCGAGGGGCCCCCAACCAGTGCAACACAATAGCTTCCGCCTAGACCCAGACGAGTTACTGTCTATCCAAAGCAGCTTTGAAGGCTTTTCGAAAGAAGCTATGACTGTGATCTTGAACCATTTACATTGTAGATGAGCAATCTGCTGAATCCCTTGCTATCACATACCTTATGAAGCATCCAGCCATAGGAACATTAGACCTGAAGAAAAAAATAACTGTTAATTGCTCTCTATACTTTTCACCGAGGAAAAATCTTCCACTGATATGCTTTCCACACTTGTTTTGCTTAGCCTGTACTTTCCTTAGCCCCAGACTAACTTTTTGGCTTTTCACCGAGATGTTTTAGTCCCATACTAAGCACCTATCCCAGGATAGGAAAATACATGGTAGCAGGCTAAGCAGGGCAATTGCGGAGTTAGCCCTGCTTTTTCAGGGCCAACTTACCCGAACTTTACGTAGGACTAGCCCACTTTGATAAACTTGTGTCTGAACAGAAAGTGGGCCAAGCTTAGCCCAGAACTAAAGATGGGGCTGAGATCCCCCCCCCCCCCTTAGTCCCATCTATAGTCCGGGGCTAAGCAAAATTTTACCAGTGTGAAAAGCATATAAGTGTATCAAACGTAACTCTATATTTACCTCATTTGTAGGGTCGCCGTAGGCTATCTTGAGTGTGTCCATGGCTCTGATCATTGCATTGATGGCCATGAAAATATTTTGGTATACAAGCTTGGTGAATGTCTTCCTATCTTCTTCCGTGTAACCTGCCCCATGAATAATTCTCATCTGCTTGATGAATGTACTTTTACCACTCTCTCCCGTGCCTGAAATGATGAGAATATAGAGAAGAGAAAAAAAGAAATATGAATCAATCTATCCACAATTGAAATATATTGAATTAAGGACTAAACAGCATGGAGGCATACTTTCAAAGTTCACTTATGATACAGTAGGTAAAGAATTCAAATTAGACTTCTCCATTGAGAACATCATTCCACAATATAGCTTAAGAGATCAACCACTCTTAACCCTGATCGGTAAATTGATTCATGATTAATAATAATATTTAAGATTTATATAGCGCTGGTATACAAGTACAGTTTCTAAGCACTTTACAAAACAAGTGAAATGAAAAGTATGGTTAAACTAAATATGTAATAAGGATCAACAAGAAACGTGAAATTAACAATGCGCTTAATTTGGACGAATTACTTAACTAACAATGTATAACAATAACATGATAATGAAAAATGAAAATATAAATACAATAATTAAGTATCATTAATGAAACTGCAATAATTATGTACATTAGACAATAAATAAATTACAAGAAGATAGTACATGTGGTTATACATACGGTATGATGATGGATAATTACTTCAAGTTGAATAGATAGGTCTTAAGTCTACGTTTAAAAGTGTCAAGAGTTGGGGATTCACGGACAGAGACGGGGAGATTATTCCAGAGTTTAGGGGCACATACAGAGAAGGCACGGTTTCCATAGCGGGTGTGAGTTCGAGGACCAGATGATAGTTGAAGATGAACAGATGATGATGAGCGGAGCCTGATGGAGGGGGTTTGCACCTTTGGTGAAATGAGTCCATTGACAATTTGTTTACTTGCAAAATATTCAGTGTACAATATTAGTGATGTACTGTACCTGTTGTACAAAAGACCACAAGATTTTCTCTTACTTCATCATATATCTACAATTTAAGGCCCAGTCACACAGCCTTTCGCGTCTGTATCGCAGGTAAAATTTCGCCTTTTTTTTTTTGCCCGTGGTTGCCCGTGGTGGAAAATGTGCAAAATTGGCTTACTATGCCCGCGGAACAGACGCCGGTGACTGTTCCGCGTCCTTATCGCGGGTGAAGCGCGGTGGTACCGCGGCCTACCAAGGGTTTACGCGGAGAAAGGCGTTTGTCCATGCTTACACGCGGTACACACGCTAATGCACGTGATAACAACGCGGTACAGACGCGGAACAAACGTGCTATGACCGTGCTCCACCCGCGATTACCCACTAAAATTTCGCGTCCTACCGAGTGTAACCACGTCTTAACCGCGGCCGTAGCACTTTCTACCACGTTCGTTCCGCGTCTGTACTGTGTCTGTACCGCGTCTGTACCGCGTCTGTACCGCGTGTTTACCACATGTACCGCCCGTGATTACCCGTGGTCAATTTTTGGGCAGCCCAAAACTTTTTCGCGCGGCCAACCGCGTGTGAATTTCTTACCGCGTGTAACGACCGGTAAAGTACAGCTGTATCGCGTCTTTATCGCGACCTCAAAGCGTCCTACAGCGTCTGCTTCACTGGCAGAAATTTTTGGCCGTGATTCGGCTGCGATACGCCCCTGGAGGGCTGCGTGACCGGGCCTTAACATCCACTGCGTCAAATCCAATTATCATACAGTGATTCCAGATTTACTTTATCAAAATTTAGCACAAAGAACTTTAATATGCAATTAGATTTGGGTTTAGCTTTCAGATTATGGTTACGTACAGTACATTTACATGTATAGTATTTCGCCTGCATTGTAGGGTTGCCGTTAGGAAATCATTTACAGTAGTGCAGGAAATTGACAACCAAGTAATTGTTTTAGAACCACTTGCAATGCTTTATGGTTCATTTATGCAAATGGTTCTACATGGCCCAAGTGGTTGTGTTTTGTGCTAATGTATATACAATACAGTGTACGTAATTATTTGTTAAACTTTCTAATATTTTCTTAAGCAGTGTAAGAAATGTCATACCACAGCTACTTCCATTTTCTGTCAAAACATTATATACTTTCTACAAAATTTGAGTCAAACCTACACTGCTGTCAGCTTTCCAAAATATCAACGAAAACAAAACATAATAAAATCCACAAACCACAAAACCTGCAGTGTATGCATAATGCAACCCCAACTACCACAAATATATTGCATTTTACTTTATTTCTCCTGAATTCTTATTAACTTCCATAACAACATTGCCAATCACAGCAGGGTATTTCCCTCCAAAATTATATCTTAACTTATGGGACTCTTATCAGTAGATTTAATGGAAGCTCTCAATACCAATCACGTACAAGAATATGTTTTGACTAATACGTGATGATACAAATTTTGCCGGGAAACTACCTACTAATTTATATATTATTATATTTCAAAATCCCTTCTACTACATGTACATGGGTGCAGCAGGGAAAGACACTTATTACACCAGTCAACATGTACAATTACATTCAAAAACTTGACTGTAGCATTAGTGCAATGGTTTCTGGGTTTATCATGGGTAACATGTACAGTGCAGTACATGTACTGTAGTAAGTGACATTCTTTAATTTAAAAAAAAATTCATTTCATTCAGCTTGTTGGGGAAAAATAGCCTGTTTCATGAAATGCATTACAAATAACAACTGCAACAATCTAATTACAAATATTTTCCAAGCCAATGAGATGTAAGGATATCAGTATTTCAGTTGTACAAGTACCATGAAACAGGACCGATAGATTATTTTCTGTTCTAACGATATTACTGACAACACATTCAAAACTAATAACAGTATATGATCAATATGATGATAAATCAGCCCGCTCATCTACATTGTTGTCTCGCATCCTTTTTCGAAAGCAGCCAAATGCTGCAAGTATGTCCATGACTACATGTACATGTACTCAATTTCAATGAAAATGTACATTGTAGATGCGACTTCAAAATTTTGAAGTAAATAAAAATGGACAAATACCAATAGTCTCTTACAAATCACAAAATTCATATTGAGCTGTATTGTAAGTCAATTTCTATTACACAGGTATTATAAACACAAATCTAATCTACAATACCATATCACAACAGAGTTTGGATTCCACCGCTGAAGGTCGTCCATGGGGAGTGGCATATAACACAATTAGCTTTGGCCTCTGCAATTTATGAATCAATCACATAGAAGCTGAATGGCTTGTCAAGCACTTACAATATTGCTAAATCACCATACACAGTCGCACACAGCAAATCTACACTGTACACTGTATTTAGTATTTAAAGTTGGAATCTCAATGCAGCTTCTACATGTATATTGGCAATGATGATTTAACACTGCTAAAAAAACATAATGGAATATGAATTTTACAGTAGGACTGAACGACTCATTTATATCGGACAACTCGAGATACACATGTTCTCATGAAATGTACTCCAATTTCTTTTAAATGTACATTCATGTGTATGTACTGTACATCTGTACACACTTGTTTATTATTGCATAAATAATCCTACATGTAGTCAATCCAAAGGCCCACACAAAGACATCGCATAGTGTGAAAGCTTGAAGTCAGAAGACATTTTATCACATACATGTACATGTATACTGTAGTTCCAAAATTAAGATAATATCAACATTTCGGAGACTAGTATGAACAGACTTTTACAACCTACTGTACAATCACAATGTACACTGTAGGCCTACACATTGATTTTTAAAAGATTGCGAATTGGGAACATTAGGGAGTTGACATGCAAACTTAGTCGCTGTTCTAAATTCAAAGCTATCTGATAATATTCGATGTGAAAATGGGTTGCGTACCGATTACACCGAGCGTATGCTAGCCTACGTAAAAATATGTTGAGGGACACAAAGGGGTACGCAAGTTGGATGCCAAAAACTGAATCATATTTAATTTGTTTGCGTACATTCTGCGTAGACACTAGACGCAGAAAGTATGCATTTTGTAGGCAAGTCTACGCAACACTACGCTACTATATGCCATGTCTACACAACATTACGCTACCCTACACCAGTCTGACGAAACAGTAAAAGCATATAAAGGCGTCGTAGACCCTACATGTAGCTGCACGCAGCCTAGCCACAGTGAGCATCTAGTATTGGACTTTGAATGGCGCTTGCGCACACAATAAGAACCGTACGAACCGTAAACAAACCTATGCCTGTTATATGTAATTATACGCGTAGGTTTGCCAATTGCATACGCGGTGCCTATGCATATAGGGTATGCAACTATATGCCATAGTACGCCAGCCTACTCAGGGACTACGCCGAAGCAACATTTTCTTTTCATGAATACTCAGCAAGTACGCCACACTTCGCAACTATACGTAGATCTGGTGTGAAAGTGCTTTAGTGTGAAAGGTGCTTTAGAGTGAAAATACTAACATTAATTATTAACAGTAAGTTAGTATAAAATAAAATTGTAAAAATTAATCCTTTAACTAAATTTACAAAGCATAGCCTTGAACAGAGAAACAATATTTAACAATAATACTTTGATGGTTTTGTGGTGGTTTAGAAAATTGCTGATCAAACAGCAAGACAATGCCTTTTTTTCCTGCAATATACATGTAGAACTATTGATGCTTGTTTATGAGCAACACGTGCTAATTTATGAGCAGCATAACATTTTGATTCCCACACAAAAGAATTCCTTTGTTTATTTGTGAGTACAGTTAATGAATAACCTAATTAGAACAATTTCAACTCATAACTACTCACAGGAGTTACAACAATTTACAGTATATTACATATTGACAGCCGGAAGTTTCTAGTCAATGTCATTATCTGGTTTCTTTTGTACATCCTTCAATTGATATCACTTCAAAAACTTCCTGTTGCTCTTACATATTAAAACAATGATCTCTTATCTTAAGCTTCCTGCTGTACTGATTTTAAGGAAACATTCCACTCGGATATCTACACTGTAAATGACACTTTTTGAAGTGTTTACTTTCATAATATGCATTGCATACATGTACATCTCTCATGACACCAGCTCTCACACAATAAGGCATGGCATACTGTACATGTATATTACAGAGATTTTGATACATTCTGTCCCCTGCTCATTTACTATTCAACTTCAGAACAATGATCCCTGTCATTAACACATTACAGTATTTGACACCTACAGTACATTGTGTTCTACATGTACAATATTCTTCTTGCACAAATAAAGTTTTAAAAAGCACTCTTGATCTCATATATACTAGGGCTGCGACAGGTAGTCAAATGCTCAAGTACCCGCAATGTAACCGAAAATACTGCGGCGTTTACGCCGGCAAATACGGTACCTCTGGTTTTGTTTATAATTCATTTTTTATTCATTATTGGGAAATTTCAGTTGCCAATGTGAGCGAGTAATATCTTTGTTTGGAACCTGCAAAAGCTTTTTCTAGTTCTAGATAACAAGACAGTATACTTGTGAACATTCACCAACTATAGTGTGCAGGACTGCAGGGTGCTCCCATCGGGTACTTGCATTTTAACGAAGAGCAGAGAACGCAAGGATAAAAAAGTTGTGTTGAACCAGTCTATCCCTAACTAATGACTGTACATTAATTGGTTTCAATAAATTAGCATATGTAACAGAAAGGGACCTACACATGTACTCTACAGTATATAATGTAACATGTACAACAGTATCCCCCAAATAGAAGTGGGGCATTCACTGGAAGCCATCCCCCCCCCCCAAAAAAAAAAGATAGGTCAGCACTTAGCAACCCCAAAATAGCCAAAGACAGGGATAGGTAATGAGAGGGGTTTAATGCACATGTGACAGGGATCCTACAGATTTCAGTTTCAAAATTAAAATTTATAAGGGTCCGTGTGCATGCAAATTCCCAAAATTCAATTCGGGGCCCCCAGAAAAATAAGTAAGTTTTGATCTCTACCAACAGTCACACAAGTGATACAACATACCGTTGCAGGGTAGATACCTTGATAGATACCGTTTGGCTACCCCCCCTCCCCCCTTTCCCTATGGCCAATTCTTTCATGCACGTTTGAGGTCATCGTATTCATTGTACCAGGGAGGTGAGTTGGCTCAGTCAGTAAACCGTCTGCCTGTAGAACCAAAAAAATCTTGGGTTTGGATCCTACCCAGACGGATGACTGTAGCCTGCATTGTGTGTTAACGTGCCCCAGCCTTTGTTTCATAGACGCAGGCTATGTTAAGTGGAAAACACTCCGTCCCACAGATAGGACGTTAAATTGAGGCCCGTGTACAGGAGAGTTACCACCCTCACACTTTAAGAACCCACTGCACTATAAGTATAAGAGTGGGGGGGGAACTCCGGTGTAGTGGTCCACCTGCACACCCCAGTTACCTTGGCGTTATATTCCGACATATAAATCCTGTGAAGTGTACTTGGAAGTGTAGTCCCCTCGGTTATCAAAGATGTCAAGAGACGCACAAATCTAGCTTCCTGGGCATTTGGCAGACTGAGAAACAATATTTGGACCAACCAAGACATTTCAAGAGCCCTGAAGGTCAGGATTTATAAAGCCCTCATTCGTCCTATAGCCACCTACAGGTCAGAGACGTGGACGCTAAGGAAAACTGACCGGGATAAACTGGAGACCTTTGAGATGAGATGTCTGCGGACAATAGCAGGAGTCCATCTTCTAGATAAAATTATAAGCGTAGACATCAGAAAATTATTGAAAATCTCCAAGATAATAAATGAGGAAATATCTAACCGCCGCCTGAAATGGTTTGGAGATGTAGTACATATGCCACAGGAACGCCTACCAATACAAGTCCTCACCAATGACTTTACTATGCCACGGCCACCAGGACGTCCTCCCCTGAGGTGGAAAGACCAAATCCGCCGAGACTCTGGATTAAGCCTGGAGGCTGCCCAACACCAAGCCCAGGACAGAAATGAATGGAGGCAGACCACCCATAGG
>BEXV01000012.1:35476-52781 GCA_003118195.1 Hemicentrotus pulcherrimus | reverse complement strand
TGAGAGTATGGTTCCTCTTTCACATGTTTGACATTAATTTCCACTTTCATTCCAACAAATGTACTGCAACTGAAAACTCAAAGCAAAATATATTTTGGTTAGATTGATTTATTCTTGTTGTGTTCATTATGCATCCACTTTCAGAGAGAGAGAGAGAGAGAAATTACATGAAATGAATGAAATAGGACCTCAAAAGCTCTTTTCTTCCGTTTGAGAATATATCTAAATGCGCTTCCAAGTGTTCCTTTGTCCCATGATTGATAATGACAGTATAAGGAAATACAAAAGTTCAAGTAGAACATGTTATAATTTATTGAGCAATGCAGTACCTGTTACTAATAGATAAATGTAGCTCTGAGATAATAATATGATTGATTATAATTGTTTTGTTTTTTGTGTGTGTTTTTTGTGTGTGTTTTATTTTCAGATAATGATCCCAAGTTCATAGAGAAACAAGAACTTCAGCAGCCATCATCTCTGCCTCTCAGCTATGTGATAAAGTGAGAATTAGTCTGAACTTGAAAGTTACCTATTGCAGTTACCTATTATTTTTATAAACTTTTATTTCAATTGTGATGAGTCCCCCCACCCACACCCCCAAAGCTCCTTTAAAGGAAACCTCACCCCAACAAATAAGTGTAGCTACCTATTGATGTATTGATATTCCTAGCAAAAATGTACAAGAGATAAATGAAGATATTTTTGACATGATGTATGTTGTAATGTCCTTTAGCATTACATGGGCGCAGCATTCTCTTGATAAGGTGACACACCAGGGGACTTGTAGTTGTTAATGTAATAATGTATCATGCACCAAGCTCAAGATGGAAAGACTTCTTAGTTCAATCAGAAAACCATTACTTTACAATGAGGGAAAATCATAGCTCAGAAGGTAAAAATGATACTTAGTGAAAAATATATAGTGGGGGAACAACTCATTTAAAAATACTAGAATAGAGCAGTTGACAAATCTATTTCATTTATGCTAAACTGTCACCATAGAAGAGCTATAAGTTATTTATGCAATTCCTGTTCTGTCAACCATATTACAAAAGATAATAGCAGGTGAAAGAAATATTTCATCACCATTACGCACTGGGAAAGAAGCATCTATATAATATGAATACATTCACTTGATGAACGACTTTGCATAGTATGTCATCATGGTATTGAGAAAATGGTTATACTGATGCCAATGTCGTGCTGAGTAACTGTGCTTTATGCTAAGAATGTCTAGCTTTCTACCTTTCTCATATACTTTGGTGGGAAATGCTGTAGATTAATGGGCAAAAATACAATTAATCTCTCAGAATAGCTATAGTTATTTCTTTGGGTGAGGTTTCCTTTGAATTCAAGTTTTTGTTCATTGATGCAAAACAAAATGTTTGAATGTTTCATTGTTTAAGCTATTCTTAAATCAAGTTTGTTGCACCAGGCTGCTGGCATTCTTCTCAATTTGTATGATAACTTCTAAATATGAATCATCTCAATGGGGAGTAATGATTAATCATATCTCGCATTATATCCCCTTTTTTAAAAGGATATAAATATATATTATTCTGATAAAAAATGAGGCTGATCTATTCATCAAAATATTTATATTTCTGCATGCAATCCCGGCCCCCCCACTCAGGTTTCAAAATGTACCGCATACTTGTTGCAAGACGCTCCGGCTCGTAACAAAAGAAAAAGGTCGCGCCGCATTGACTTTACACACCGGACTTTTGCTGAAAAGGGGGGATGCTGAAAAAGCTTGTATAACAAAAGAAAAAGGTNGGGGGGGGGGAGGTCGGTTGGAACACGCATATGCGTACCCTAAATTACACTGAGTGGGGGGGCCGGGCATGCAATTCATATCTTCTATCTGTACTGTCAATGATGTATCCATTATTACTTGTAAGATTGAAAGCTAGTGAGAGGCTGAGAAGTTTGAAAAGTCACCTTTCGGAATGTTTTTTTCTTTTAATTAACCTATTTGATACCATTGGAATCTAGTTGTTATTTGATCAAGTCTTTAAAACTCTTCTGTCACAATTTTTTATTTGAAATGAAAGGTTTGTTACTGATGCAGCCAAGCATCAACATGAGAAGAAGAAGGCACGGGTGCACAGTTCATCAACATCAAGTCCTAAGACTATCGCACAGACTCTTGTAGGTAAGTCTGCCAGCTTTAAGTTGCTGTTTTCAGAGATGGACAATTTCATCAAGTCTTCATACTTCTTAGTGTTTATATTTTAATAATTACAGTTGTGGTGAATGATTGGCAAGCTCAGTTATCAGTTTTACTGAAGTAAATGCTGTTAACTCACAAATGTGAAAAAAGCTAACTTCTTTGATGAAAAATATTATTCCATGACATTCCATGGCAAACTCACTAATGCCATAAAATTGATTACAAGAAATAGTGATAACTAATAAACCAACCTGTAAAGAGTACCTTTGAACGTTTGTTAATCAAGGCAAATCTATGGAATTTGGCCTATAGATGTACACTACTGTATCAGAGAAATTAGAAAACCACTTTATTTCTATAAATATGAAAGGAAAATTTGAAGGAAAATGGCTTTTTATTGTTCTTTTGGTTTATTTTTTTCCATTCAAGTGAGCTGTTATGTATGGGTTAGCAAATTACCAATCTTCTTATGTTACATGTGTAAGAAAGCTTTTTTAACCTTCTGTATTTTGATATGTTAATGAAACATGACATCATAAAATTGTTTCTTTGTCATGCCTCAAGCAGCAGTCAACAATAGTGAGTGGGATTTTGATGATGACAACGACAAGAGTGATTCGGACAGTGATAACTCCTGGACAACCCAAGATGAGTTCAGCTACGAGCTTATCCTACGCACCATGGCCACCCAGGTGGGGGATGATAAGCCCTTTCTCTGCCCCGTCCCGGGATGCAAGAAGAGATACAAGAACGTCAATGGGATGAAGTACCATGCAAAGAATGGGCATCGGAATGAGAAAAAGGTATGTTTGGATGGATAACCTTTATAGACCTTTGTATGTAGCGCACATTTGAACTGTTCTGTTACATGTATAGTTCTGCCGCTGAGGATGGTGCCAGAAGCATCAGTTGAGGGTGGGGATATTTACTGGCTCAATTTATGCCTAGTAATCTCCTTTAAAATATCCTAATGGCTTGGATGTATGCCTTTAATCATGGTAGTATTACTTGCTTACCATATTTTTCTGTATTTTGTCAATAAGGATTTCCCAAGAGGTTACTGTGAAAGGAAATATAGGATTAAGTTACTTGAAGATGGACAAAATGGCAATATGAGAAACAGAATGAAAATTGAAAAGTACATCTTTTTGAGAAGTTTAAAAGATTTTGAAAGGGAAGTTATAATTAGTAGTCTTTTATGTCAGACCAAGAAAATGAAGATAATTTAAACTACCAACAGGTTCTTTTAAAGTATGCAGAAGTGATAACAGAATGATGATTAACTGCTATTTTTGATTGTCCCTTCAATTCAGGTGAAGAAGAATTTCAAGTGTCAATGCGGAAAGAGCTACAAGACAGCCCAGGGTCTCCGGCAGCACCGACAGACACACACCAACTCACTTGACTTGCCTCTCAGTTCTCTTGCCAGTAACAAACAAATCAAAACCTCTAAAGTAAGCAGCGCCCTCAGCAGCCTGGCGTCATCGACCGTACCAGCGTCCATCATCCACCAGGCAACCCCTCTCCTTGCCAGTCCTCTGGGGATGTCCCTTGCCAATGGGAGCATCGTCCTGGAATCCATCACCCCTATCTCTGCAGGTAGCATCATCATGGAACCCAGGGTGTCCACAGCATCTGCAACCCTAGGTGGCATGGCCCAGGCTCAGCAGACAGGCCTTATAGTGACCTTACCTTCTGGTGTAGAACCCACAAGCATGAACCTTGCCCAGGCCTCACTGGCTGCTGCTAATAAGGTCAAATTCAAACAGATCCAGATCCAGGGGGAAATGTAAAGACTGAAATGTGCAATATGAAATTCTTGAGGATTATGAGGGATTGAAGAGAGCTTTTACAATGTGGGAATGCAATTGGAGGCCATGCAATGCTGCGAGAAGATATCTATATGTACATGAACATTTGCAACATCAATGTCACCATTATCTGATTTTAGGATGGAGCATGTTTTACAGAATACATGAAGAGGATCAAGATATCATGCAGATGGAACTTCTATAACATGTAATATGCGTATTATGCGGTAACTTTAAAAAATCAGTGACACTTGATGTACAGTGTAGTCTCCAGGACACATAATCTTCATGGATGGATTGGCAGAGACTTCTACAATTATCAAACATCCTCTCCTCTTATCCATCTCAAAACAAACTTTTGTACCTCATCTTGCCACCATTTTTTGCTTCTCTATATCCTTTTTCTTTGCAAAGAAACCTTCAGCAACATATATAATTATGTTTCTTACAAGTAATACAACTTCAGAACTACCGGTAATCTGCAAAATTCTTGTTATGTTGCTTACAACTCAATGAAAGTGCTTGCAACTCAAAATTTTACCTCACAACTGTTGTTTCAGAGTCATTGATAATCAGGAGATGCAAATGTTTGGTTTTTAATATGCAGTGTACATATATCAACTTTATTTATTCATGGTATTTATTATGTTATCAGATTTTAGGTTTTGAATAGTTTATGGGCAGTTGGCAGGGGTTTCACCCTGGCTTTGTAAATGGCAAGCAAGTCCAGGGTATTTGATAAAGACCACATAAATTGTATGATTTTTGTATACCTGATCATGGTATTTTTTAATAGCCATACTGGATCTAAGATCAGTCCAGTTATGAAGTAAAATGACATGTCAATTTACATCTAGAACTCAACAATGTTTGGTAATGTATATGACACCAGTAGAGCTTTTCGCAAAACCATTACTAAGTACAAGTTTACTGACTTCTCATTCAAACTCATGTATCACAATCATCATGCATTTCAATGGGACGTATGTGAACTTGTACTTAATCATGTCGTGAAACATCACCCAAATGACCAAATACCTTGGACTTGCCCCCAAACTGGATATTACGGTGCAATTTAGTTTTCAGTAATCACATATATTGGACAAAATGTGTATGGATTTTTCACAAATGAAATATTGCATAGTTACATAGGTGATTGCCATGCTGTGCAAAGGATCTGATCACTTGAAGCTAAGTTTCGAATTGGTTCTGCTGTGGAGGTCCCCATCTTCCAAAATGACAATCTCATCCCAATTTTAATTAATTATATGTCAGTTTTGTTTTATTTTACATTTATACGATTAATGTACAATTTAACAGATGAAACAAGAGTCACCTTTGATGCCGTATTTTCTTACCATGACAATTTATGCTGAAGAAAACCCTTCAATCAAATCTAATTCATTGTCTTTTACTATTTTATTTCTTTGCATTTTTCATCTTTTAATCACGGAATGGGTGAACAAATTTGAAGTGTTTGAAATAACAATTTTTTTCTGTAGAAATATAAGTGGGGAAAAAGTAATCTATAAAACTGTTCATTTCTTTGTTGAACTCCTTTGTGATGATTTTAATTCTTCCATTAAATTTCAACTATAGGAGTTATGCTGTGATGAACCCAATAGACTCCTGCTACATACATGTACATGTGGATAACTGTAGAGCACTCCAAACCATTGTGTTAATTATACGCAAACTGTCTCACTGTTGTTCCGGATCTATTTGGATTGCTTTAGCAGGGGATCTGTAAAGTGGACCATAAACGAACATGCTTCTTCCTATTTTGCAGCTGAGAAATTTGCCTGTTCCCTAGAAGTAGGATAGTGTATTTAAGTGCTATGATAGGCATGCATTATATCAGCTGAGAAAAGGGAAGATACAGGATTAAATAGTGCTCTGAATACATCCATGATCTATCCAAGCACTTCACATTTCCCCGGTCAAATTGCCAGCACCCTAGTATGTGCACATTCTCCACTCCTTGTGGAGCATTCCAGGTTTAAAGCCAGTGACATTTGCATCGATCCTCCCAGGTACCCATTCTACTCCTGGGTGAATAGAAGCATTGTAGATTAAATGCCATGCTCGGGGAATTGAATGCCATGCTGGAGTTTGAACCCTTGCCCTGTGTATTACCGGTCAAGCGTTACTTGACCGGACACCTCTGCGTAAGTTACCGGTCAAGAGTTACTTGACCGGACACCTCTGCGTAAACAGCATCTGATAGTCTAATGGAGAAGTCAATTGTTAAGAGCCAGAAGGGCGTTAACTCCGTGTCAAAGTATGAGCTAACGCCCTTCTTTCCACCAGAAAGAGACACAAATGTATGTGATCTCCATGCTACTCTCAAACCATCTCATGTGCATCCTGAAAAAAGAAGTAGCAGGTCACCTCGTTGCACTCATATCAGTTGAACCTTCTCTCATGAGATGTGAGCTTCCTAGGTAAACACTGGGCTATGTAAAGTGATAGCATTCCGTATACACACAGGTCAAGCCAGACCCAATGCCTCTAATCTATATTCCTTGCAAGCTAGGCTCTTCAAGTGGATGGAGCCCTTACAGTGGAGCTCTAAAACATGTGCCTGTCCTGCAAGTTCATCTAGATATGTGTGCAGAAAACAGAGATGTTTTAGATGTATGTGCATACGTATTGGCCTTATCGTTATACCCCATGAATTCACAGCCTCCATGCACAGTATGTAGATTGTTTAATTTATTATAAATATGATGTAGAGCTCGAGAAACCCTGTTTGAGAATTGAATTGTTACAATGTATGAAATATTGAGCATAAGAGGCTACAACCACTGCCATGTACATAATTTGGCCTTGGTGCTCATGTAATTACTTCATACACAGCTCATTTGCTGTCTTGAATTACATTTAATTAATATTAACAAGATAAAGAGATTGTTTTCATTTTTTAAAGAACAATGTGATGAGGATTACTGTACCCTACTACATTATTCATCCTGAAATATGAGACACAATGAGAGAGAAAAGCAATTGTGTCCATGTCATTATTCTTGCTCGTTCAGATTATGCCTTTATGAATACTGATGTAAATGTAATAAAAAATGATTGTTCCATCTATTAGTATATAGTTGCAGAAGAAAAGATCAGCATTGCAGTAAAGTTACTTTGTTCTTTTAATACCTGGTAATCATTTTAGCAATCTAAGTGATTATAATGATGATGATAATGTGACAATTTGCAGTTTGTCTGTTTGGAGCCAGAAGGATGCTATCTATGTAATGTCCTTCTAGCTCTGAACAAATGAAATGATGTATATTTGTTCATAGAATGCCAGCAAGAAACTTTATAATCATTGAGTGACAGGCTCACTTGTTTAAAGAGCAAGATATGATTGTAGATATCATGTAAATATCAATACAGTTATATATTTTTAGTATGAAGAAAACTTTGATATGCATTTTTGTAGATGTATAAACACTTTGTGCACTGGTAAACTATTATTACATGCTTTTGTTGTTTTGTGGTAGTTATTTGCTTATAACCAAGTATGCTTGTCACTCATTTTAAAATAATGTCATTATTAGGTCTTAGGATGTTGGTGAATTGTTTTTTGCAACAGTACAAAAGAGGGGAGGGTACCTTAATTGTGAATATGAACTTTGGTGTTCTGTTTTTTTGTATCATAGAATACTCGAGTATTGATTTATTGGTACTATACAGATATAAGTTTGACACAGTGGGAGCTTGGTTGTATTTATGTTTGAAATATTATTAAGGTGTGTCATTTCTTCTCATTCAAGTACTAAGTTGTACAAATTGTTTTTTGTAAAAACTATGATACCAGAACTTCATTTGTTTGATAGTTTGGTTTATTTGTACATGTTTGCTAAGAAAGCATGCGTGTGCTCGTAAGCAACCAGGGGACTGATGGCTTTAAATCCTCTCAAAGAGACTTAGTAATGAGGATTAATGCTGTACCAAAATGCACTAGTTAAAAACCTGGGGTTTCTTTTTTACAAACCACTGTGCCACTTGGCCTCCCAGTCTTCAGGAAGTTGCAAAGAATAAGAATTTTTTTACCCTTTTTTAAGAGGGGGGGTGTAGGCCTTGCTCTTTGGCTCTTTATATATTTATCATGGGGCTTCTTGTAATGGTAGAGTTATGAGGGAGAAGTGCAATGTCTATAACTCATATTTTTTTTCCTTTTTAATCTGGCTTTCTTTCTTATTTCTTAGATTCAAATATATGCATGATGATGTGCATATACTTTATGTTTTAAAGTTGATTCTGGCAACAATCCAACAAGCAGAGTCATTGAAAAAAGTCCACACTTTCACCACTCATGACTTACATATGTTTTATAGTAGTGTCTATCCACACTAAGCCACAATCAATATTAGTATATGAATGACACATGTAAAACTATTTTTTCATTGTAAATCTCTGCACTGAACATACCACTTGCAGTTTGTGTTTCATATTCCTGCAACATGTACATTGTCAATATTTTATATCATGTACGGTAATTCTTTTGTCCATGTTACATCACTATTGAGAATCTTACAACTCAATGTTCATACAGCTCTAGGTCTTCGGTACAGGTAAACCTGTACATAGGGACCAATAAAGGGAGACAACAGAGTTGGTCTTTATGTACAGATCCTCTTATACAGGTTTCTACGAGAAACACTTTTAAAGCTGGGGGGGGGGTGGTCTTTCTAAACAGGATTGGCCGAAGCAAGTTTGATTATATTTTCTTTTCACAAGTATACAGATTGATGGTCTAGGATACTTTTGCTGGGAGTTTGCCAACAAGAATTAAAAGACAAAACGATTCATATATTCTCATATGTCTTTATCTAGAGAGGACACTATTCAGCAACTTTTTACAGGGGGAATTATTGTTGACTTGGTATATTTTTAAAGCTAGTCAGTTTAACACCATATATCTGGGTGTAGTGAGAAACTGTGCAATTTATATCCTGTTAGATGCATTCAAAATCTTGTACATACACATTTCTTTTATCCACTGAATCATCCATCTGAAGCTCCTTTCATGTTTTCTTTTTTTTAACCAAGTCATTGTGCAGTTAAGTGTACAATTGTCCTCTATGTTACTATGGAGAAACATGATTAGAAAGACTACCCAAGGGAGACACCAAAAGCGGTCTTTATAAGCAGGTGTTCTAGATACACAGGTTCCTTTTAACACACGTTTCATTGATGGGCATCTTTTCAAGAGATACACAAAATGCGGTCTTTATAGGCAGGTAGATCTATTTTTTACAGGTAGACACAAAAGTAGGTTTGATTGTGTTTGCATGTACATCTACATGTAGATAACATGAAGTAAGAACTAAAGATTGTTCATTATATTTTGTCATTCTTAATTCATATACAAGAGTTGGTCATACCAGATATTCTCCATTAATAAGTTCTTTTCGCTTACTTTTTGGTTTCAAGACCATATTTCGGTTAGGATTGCCATTTTGTTAAATTATTTTTGTCAGGGTTCCCAAGTTATCCTGCTTGTATATGCTTAATTATGAATATCTTTGATTCGCTAGGAAAAATGAAGTTTTAGTGACAGCATTGAGATAAAAGTGATGTAGAAGGCTACAACCATTTGAAATTCTTTGTCAGTTTCATAGGGACCCTTATATGGTCATTTTAATTGTGATTGAATTGTTCTTATTTCAGTTTGAGTGATCAGAGCAGAGATAAATCATCGTTTGAGCTTCAGATTATGGAGCTGAAACCTGCAAATAGATACAGAGTTATGACCTTGACTAATATTGTTATTCTTTAGAATATTCTGAAGTAAAGTCTTATAGATAAATATTTATATTGATTTGCAGAGTCTTTGTTCATTTAGTTTCTTTGGTAGCTATCTATATGAGGTGCACATGTTTCAAGTATTATTCAAGTGTGTATTTGATTTATATTTATGGTAGAAGTACAGTTCTACTTTTAATGTGTATGTCAAAGATAATCAGCAAGGGATAGTACTATATATCTTTAACAAGCCACTTTGTGATGAAACGGTCAATGTTTTATTGGTGTTATTCCAGGGATGCACAACTGATCTATGACAAAGTTAGATATGATTTGATTTTGATTTGATTTATTTATTTCTGTTTGATTTTTTTTCTTTTGCATTTTTACAAAATATATAACAAACAAATATTGGAAATTTACACATGAGAAAGAAAATAACTGTAACTAATCGAAAACATCAAACAGTTGTGTCTTGAGAGTCAAAAAGCTGCTAACTCTATGTTCAAGCATATAAACGATAATGCCTTCTGGCTCTCAACAGATGATGTCTCATACTTTTGTTTTGCATATTTTATTTTGCTGCAAATAATCTTACAATCATTAATTTTCTTTCCTTCATGTATATTTCTGCATTATTTTGGGGGAACTATTTAAATGGGAGAATTTGACTAGACGTTGTGGTGTGCGCCTGTAATCCAGCTAACAGTGGAAGTTACAAACTGATTCAGCCGAGGACTCGGGTTCGAAACCGAGTCGCGTCTTTCGGATGGGGACGTTAAAAGTCGGTCCCCAGACGTAAATAATCATATCTGATTGATACACGTCTGTAAAAACCCAAATACACACACAAACCATGTGGTAATCAGTGATTCCTCATTTAAAGTTACATATCTAAATATGACTCCTTTATATGAATACTTTATGGAAGTATCAATGAGCATCTGCAGTATAATTTTATTACCGGTAGATTCTTTGTTGGCTTCAAGCATTTTAATTGTCCAAAATAAAGCCACAAATCCATGTTCATAAGAAAGAAAAAAATCAATGTCTGTTCATGTAAATGAAACTTCATTGGTTTAATATGTAGAACCAACATTGTATGTTGATGTACAAGATGACATCATAGGGGAAAAAATAGAGACTGATTTATAATGTATCTGTACATGGATTTAATTCAATAAATAAAAAAAAAGGATGAACTTACCCATCCCCTTTTCAGTATTCTTGTTTATGTATTTTCTTCATTGTCCTTTTGATAAGACTTTGCAAACACACAGACAATATCTACAATTATTGATGTGTGCAATGTCTGGGTTTAGATATCCCCCCTTGTTTATATTACTTTCCAAATCGGTGTGGATTGGTTTTGTATCATACCAAGTTTACCTATCTCATATGAAAGGGCAAGTCCAAACCATTTGCAGGTTGAATTGAACAAATAGAAACAAAAACGAAACAAAAAACATTGAGAAAATTGAAAAGTTTGACTTTACAACAAAGTTATTTATTTCATATGTTCATATTGGAAGAACTGAATGAACAGAGGCCTCATAAGCATTAGCACTAAGACAATGTATGCTATGTTATAATTGTACATCTGAATTACTAACAGAAACACATTTACATGTGTATATATTAAACCAGAATAGCTTACATATCTGACAGCACAGAACATGAGAAAGTGGGTAGAAAACTACAAGGTCATCAACTGTGTTCATCATTGTAAGGTATACTTGTCACTATTTCTTAGGGACTGGAAAAAAAACAGTACATGACCATTAGAGATGAATCTTGAGAATTCTCAAAATGAAAGTGAAACAAGGGGTCTATTCAGGATTGAAATATATTGCACATAACCTGGATAACAATGGTATGCTCATTGTCATTTCACTGAAATTGCTTGTGCAGATTTGAAGAAAAAAAAAAAGAAGAATATTATAGATGGAGAAATTACAGGGAACAGATACCGGTAGATATACTTAACAATTTGTGTAGAGAAAAGAAAACAAATTTTAGAATATCTTTTGCTTTATTTCAACTAATATTTCATCAAAAAACTAATGATAACTAGTGACGTCTCCCCAAAATTACTGTATGCGACTGATCTTGATAATTCTCTATTCAAATCTAGTGATAAATCATTTGCCAGTTAAGGATTAATATCCCTCCCACTGTATGCCATGCTACACTCAGTTGGGATGACGGAGCATCAAAACATGTCTAGATCATAAGACAAATCTCATTCAGAAATCAATACAATGAATAGTATACAAAGAATCTACTTGTATTTTGGAATGGATACATGTATATTTACATACATTAGAGGCATTGTAAATATGAATTGAGATCTCCAGTCCCATTTGGTGACACACATGATGATGCAACTTGAATTCAAATCCAGCCTCTACTCGAGTTTTACTTTTGTTCTGCTAGGCTCTGAAGTTGCACATAATTTTTGTATAAATCTGATCCCACATTTTCGCTTGCCTTGAGCTAGAGAGGAAAACTACTCATGTAGTCCCATGTATGCTTCTATCAATCCTTTGAAACCACGTCCATGATGTCTTTTATCCAAAATGATTGGCTTTAGGATCTAGGATCTACCTTGGCCCTGTCTTATAAAGAGTTAAGTCCCTCTCATCTCCTATCTCTTATGTACCGGTACATAGTTGTGATATAAATCGCAAATAAGATGTGATCAATATCAACTGTTCATAAGATGAGGCCCTGAACTTTGATGACTTCTCAAATTTTACCCACAAGCAACGAGCAAACAAACTACTTGGGTCTATTCAGAAATGAATCAAAGCTCTTCATAAAACAGGCAGAACCCAGGGCTTACACATAATAAACACAAAGTGGGAATTGCAAAATTACCTTAGTATAATGTTAGTTGTTAACAGTTCTTTAGAAGAGCTTTCACTGTACATGCTTGTAGACAAGCAAGGAGTGGATCTATGGCTTCAATCGCTACACCACAGATTTAGTAATGACTTCCAAAGAGCACTAGCTCACATTATGTTATATGATCCCCGCTCTATCACTGAGCCTCCTTTTATGATCTTATCCTTCAGTAATGACAGTGAGAGAAATAACATGATAAACAAAATATATGGTTCCTACTCAACCGATGGTGAAGGAATGTGATTTGCTTTTCATTTTGATTTGATACATATTCTGGATTTCATCCAGGCACCTCTTAGAGGAATATATGCTGCCTGGCTAATTTATAGCATACATTTATTTTGGATCATGAGATGATACGAATAAAAATATAATATGAATAAATGTGACAAACACCTAAATTTTTGATCCTGTCATAGTGTGTTGATGGCACCCATAAGATTGACTGGTCTGTTCTTGTATCTCTTGGAAATGTCACCTGCAATCTGTGAAGACAACAGAGAAGCAAACAAATAAACAATAACATCTACATTCAGACTGATTTATTAAAAATAAAAAATAAAAAACGAAAGCTAGTGCAATGCAACATCAGAAATACCCCTCCCCCTCATGCTTCCAATCTTTAAAGGGATCCGGTAACTTTGTCTCAGATTCTGAAACAAAATTCTGGATTTAGCTCATGATGCAATAATAATTATAAACCTTTAGGTCAGTCAGGAACCCCATGACTTTTACAAGCCGATCGCCTGTCTAATTATAAAGATATTTATGATTGAAATTACAAATTTTGAAAACCGTTCGCCTGACGGTTTTCACAACACTACAGTCTATTGGGGAAAACGAGTATGGTAAAACCGGTCACTCAAAGATCTTTACTTTTTTGAGGCACTTCTTGATCATTTTGAAGCGCGATTTTTTCAGGGCTTCGATATTACACCATATCACAGACACTGGTAACACGTAGGGCCGTGTATCTCAGATTTAACATTGTTAAACGATCCCTTTAACAAGACCAAAGCTATTTGTGTGATATTCACCTAATAAACTTTTTAAACAATAATTCCCAAAACTTCTTTGTTTACCGGTATGTTTGCATGAAGAAAAAAAAGGAAAATATTTGGCATTTTTGACACAAAAAGTTAATAAGTCCTTATAAAACTGTACATGTGTTGACCTTTGTTCATTACAAAAATCTGGAATTTGGCAAGGATAAATGAAGTGTATGAAAATCTTTGTGATTTGAATCATAAAACTAAATATATGTAAGTTGTTGTTATTGTTGGTAATTGTTGGTAATTGTTTAATGCCGTTCATTCAGTATTGAATATATACGCCATATCTACAGTTTTATTATATATAAGGTCATTCTCTGATAAATTTGAATTAAAAAATAAAACTTAAGGTATAAACGAAAATGAAAAGTTCTAAATGGTGTATTAAAAAAACATGTCATGAAATAAGGGAGAAACATTAAAAAATTCAGAATTTCATATTTCTATTAATTCACTGGATATATGAACAGTATTCATCATTAGCTACAGAATTATACCTGTTTCTGTAACTCCCTTGTTCGTCCAACCAAGGCATCTACCCTAGGCTCAAGCTTAGTCTGCTCTTCCAGACAGTCCAATCGTTTTTGTTTCACAGCTTCTCTTGAGGCTAACATCTTCTCTTCGAGGGATACCTTCTGCTTGAGTGAGTCTGCCAGTCTGTCTACATATCTGGACGATGCAAATTAGAGATAAGATTGGTTTTAAAGGTGTTACAGTGAAGAGACTCTCAATGGCTAAAATGAAAAAAAGCATGGCAGCTGGGTGAACACATGATCTACCAGACATGTGTTTGAGATATCCTCACAGATTTGAATTAAAGGTACTATGTCCCATTTGCTGGCCAAACAAAATGAAAAAGTTAAATTCCAACTGCATTTGAAAGATAATGCCAATTTAGAACTTCCCTAAAAAAGCTGTGGCTTCAAAATTTCTTCAAGTGGGAAAATAACGACAATTAGTGGTCAAATCGACTTTAGGGCTATAGAGCCCAAAAGTAATAGTCTTGATTTTCAGAGAATTGTACCGAATGGTCATACGTTTTATGCTGCTAAAAGATTCAATTAGTTTAATCTTGGCCATTACAAGAAGTGGATTATTGATGTAGACAATAATGCTCATGTACCCTTTACAACTCTTTTCATGAATGTTATTACCAAAGAAGAAAAAAAGGCCAGCCAGTCACTCAATAGTGTCTGGCAGTGAAGTCTAGCAAGTAAACAGGTTTCCTTGCATAATTTGAATATGAGGACATTGCTAACGTTTAAATTTCACAGATAGGACATACATGACATATTCATAATTCCTGCAAAGTTCTACAGCATTTGAGGTTGGCTGCAAAAGGGACATAGTACCTTTAAATTAAAACTTAAGAACACAAAAATAATTAGTACACCTTCCGAAGGCAATCAGTTGAACTGAAGACGATGTACAGGGTGATTCTCATTATTAAGGATGAAAGGTTGTTAAACATTATCTATTCATACTGTAGCATCAGCTACATTGAGTCAGTCCAACCAATTTCTTGCAAACTGCTATGGCAAAATACAACCATTTTAACATCAAAATCAATGACAATGTAAACTACTTCTTACATCGCCAAAGTCCACATTTGGGGGTGATTTACAGTAAATTGAAAAAAAGTTCACAAATGATAATGAAACAGTGAATTTTTATTTGCCAGCCAGGCAACAAAGGAATGATTTTTGGGTTGCCAAAAAGGACTTTAGGGTGTCAGTGGCAATCGGGAAGCCGTCAAGTTTGTGACCTATCACCTATTCATGTGCTTAAAGATACAGAAATATGAAGCACCCAATGTTTGTGTCAATTTACAATTTTTTTTTTTTTAGGCAGCTCACCAGGCCATGGGTGAACGATGCTTTGAAGTATAAAAATGATCATATCTGCTAACCTACAAATGCAGAAATAAGGACTCTCCTATGCAAAAATTATGAATACGGAGCATTTGTTCTGCACTGTTATATACGTTTTTAGAAAATTATAGGAATATAGGGTTCATAACGCTAGTTTTAAGGCAGCAAATTAGGAATCATTCCTCTAACATGAGAATGGTTGGCAGCTATTAATGATACATACTTTGGAGATCCTATGAGAAGGAAGAGATGCTGCATTCTCGTCTCTGTTAGTCGGTTGTAGATCTCATCCACCTGGGCCAGCATGGTGGTGATGTAATGGAGTGTCTTCGTCTTGACTACAGTGGGCGCTGTTTGGAACTGGTTGAAGGTAAGAACATCAGTATCTCCCTCCATCTCTACCTTGCGCTGCCCTAGAAATGCTTGTAGCTAAAAACAAAAGTGACCATGATGAGACATGCATCGGTTCAATGATATTCTATGGTAGAAATTACGCCATAAAATGTAACTTGTAATTTATGTTCAAAGAAATAATTATGGAGACAAACCTGATTTGTTATCTATCCATATAGACCTATGAAGGCATTATTACAATATTTTCATTTTAATCGTACATTAGTGATGTAGTAAGTATTTCAAAACTAGAAAAAAAAACCTGGGTAAAACTGAATAGGACTTGTTAATGGGGTTGGCTCTTTTCTCCAAATTTATATTCCACTGAAATATTTAGAATTACTTATAATGCAAACATAAAATTTAACCTAGTTTCGTTTAGCATTTATAAGCATGTGTTATTTGAAGAACATATAACTTGCAAAATAACTTGCCAGTCTAAACAATGAATGAAGTGACATGAATAGAATAGAATACAATCCTTTTTGCCATCATTCTCATTCTTAGGGACAATAGGGATAGTGTTACTAAAAAATGAATGAACTAGATGGAACTTCAACTGCACGCAGTCGAAAATGATGCCTCCGCCATTGAGCGATTTCACAAACCAAAACAGAAGCAATTTTTTAAATTCAATTTTAATTGTAATCCAGGTTCTCAGAATATTGTGATTACAAGCTTTTTTTCATATACATGGATGACCCTTTTATCTTTGACCTCATGACCCTAAACTCTAATCAGTTCATTGGCTTTGCAAGATACAAATATGTCCTGAGTTTGATGGTAATTCCTCCATCTGTTCTAATAATAATGCGATCACAAGCTATTTTGTTTTCTCTTTTCATCACTGATCAATGTGCATGGATGATGATACATCTGAACACATTCTTACCTCTAGGACTTCATTGATGAACTGGTTTCTAGTTGGGATGTGCTCAAACAGACATAGAGCATCATTACCCCGAGCCACACCCTCCTCCCCTTCAGTTGTTATACTGTCATTAACCTGAGATAAGAATGGTAAAACAGTTCAACGGCTTCAATCAATAACAATCTCATCCAACATATTCACTTGAAATGTTTAAATAATATCACATCCCATATACCAATGGATTTGTATATTACAAAGAGAAGATATACATGTCCAGTAAGGGACATGACTGACATAATAATGCTTTTTATATTCTCTCGCAATTTTGACATACCCTGTTCCTAACATTCTCTGATACACAAATGTCTACATGCACCACAGGTTTCTTAACAATACAAATCAAAATATGAAATGGTATGATATTTAAGAACAGATACTGGTTTCCATGCCCTGTTATTGACTGTTTTGCAATTAAT
>BEXV01000012.1:15284-26381 GCA_003118195.1 Hemicentrotus pulcherrimus | reverse complement strand
GTGACTTTTCGGCCGGCGCGATTTTCAAATTTCCGGGAGCAAAAAGAAAAAAAAAAGTTGGGCCCCCTCCCCTAAGAAATCCTGGATCCGCGCCTAAGGCGAGATCACGGTTTTGTACACGTGAAGATACATGCATATGGTCAGTTGTGGTCATCTACATGGGTCAACTCCCAGGGTCCAATATGCACACAGTGAATGTCTACATTCATGAGTGGGTGTGCTATACGTGTTGAAATCAATAGACCAGAAACATGTCTCCGATTTAGACAGCCAGACAAGATAAACAGAGTTTCATAACACACGTTGCTGGACACGGATGTTATTCGAATCGAACATGGTCACATTTCAAGGCATGTGACTTCATGTAATGAGTGGTAGAGAATCATCTCCCAGAGAATGAATACACTTTATCCTTGAGGGTGTATTATTAGTAGATTGCATCTCCATTGTGTTCCGAGTTATCAGCAAAAAGTGTTACCTGTAATGCCTCTCTTTCCTTTCTCAAGCATTTTAAGGTTTGTCCCTCTAAACTCAACCCTATACAATGTCTTGCCGATCTCTTTGGGTCATAAAGCTACAAAACAGTGATCGATGTTGACGATAGAAATCAGTATCTGGATCTAGCTAGTTTATACCAGTGCTTAGGTCCAGCATTATGGTAGCAAACTTTGCAGTCATGACCGTTCACTGGGGTGGATTTTTGAATGTGATAGGAAAGTCTGTATTCTTTTCTCAATTCTAGCAATACCTTTCACCCTTTCGTCTCTCAATTTCCGTTACTTTCTTTGAAATTTGATCATGTTTTTGTTTGTTTTATAGTTTTCATATTTTTAAAGTATCATATTTTTTATTTTGCAATATATATGCAAAGTTGTGAGCTGACTGAATTGCTTGGTTGATCTTTTCTTACTACACCTGGTTGCCTCAAAGTTCAAACAAGAACAAAAACAAGGTTATTCCCCTCTTAGTAACAAGAAATTATTCTAAAACTGCAAATACGTATTAATTAATCTGTATTAACTAATAACTTTCCCCACTACAATAAAGGCAATGGTTTTCATTTTTTGCATTATGGGAGCCCCGAGGCAGCCACTGCTTGCATAATATGCAGTATATTGTAAATATATTCATACTTTTTATCTGCCTGAAATGCAATAGAAATTTAAGCCTAATCATTTACATTTTTGTTTTCAACTTTTCATGAAATACAGGACCTTGTTTTTTTTTTTTTTATCAACAACGATTTCATGTCATTGTAAAATCAAGAATGAGAAAGTAAATAGCAAGTGGTGGCAAGTTAGAGGCTACAGATAAAATAGAACGACTCAATAAAAAGACAACTAGCAAATTAATTACATCTTCAACAACTTTAATTCATCAAGGATCAAATCATAGTATAATCACAAGCAGAATAGATATGCTGCAAATACTGTAGGAACATAATAATATCTAAATGTTACAAGAACAACAATCCAATCAAGCTCAACCAGCAAGGTGTACATATGAATAAAATGGTGGTGAAACAATTAGAACTTTCCATAAAAATTGGGATGTATATATATCATGTACCTAAACAAAACATTTGACTCAAATAAAATCATCCCTGTTTAATAAATTGTTAAATGTGCCTCTATTGCAATAACTGTAACACATTTATAAACTATCTTCACCATCAGAATCAAATATAGTCAAGTACATGCACATGTTGGGAAAAGAATGATGTTAAGATTTTCTTTGATGATGAATATGATTTAAACAAAAGGCACTTCATGCATGTGAATATATGTAATACCTAAACAAGTAGGCATACCAGTAATATTCCCAATAACAAAATGGTTGCCTATGCTTATTCTTATTTGAAAACTGATCTTGATTTTTTTTATACTGTTGATTAACTGCAAAATTAGCATTTTCTTTACATCTATGTAGGATCTTATCTACATATTGAACTTATTTATAGCAATGTATGAAAAATTCATTTCACATATATAGTTGACTAGTCAAGGAGTTATGTTGATACGTTCGAATATGAATATTTTTTAAAATAGAGAATAAGAAAATAGGCACCTTCCGTTACTTCTGTTATGTCATCACTATGCTGTCATTCAAATATAATATATTCATGAATAACTGAACCACTAACAAAGGTACATGTACCTTCCAAAATACAATCTCTCTTTTCTTGCTGTTTCCTTTTCTGCATCATTTATGAATATTGTACATGAATATATTTTCGCATTTCATAGTGATCTTTTGTTTTAATGTTATCGGAATAAATTGATTTGCATTGAATCTCTTTTATCAAACAATAGCAACTATCAATACACACTCACATTGTATAGTCTTTACAATAATAGATTAGTATGAGAGTGATAATAAGGACATCTCTCGTCAAAAGGCTTAAGAGTGTTGGCATTTCAATTTGGCGTACTGCACATCTATATGTTTACTTATATTTTTTTAAACAATCATCACCCTTCTATGAACTTTATATTCAAATATATGAACCTTATCATCTATCAATGAAGTGAAGCCATGTTCTCACATGAGGCAGTAAATCATTCAAAAGGGAATTAAAGGAACTAAATCAACTCCAATGGCAAAAATACAAACACAAAGTGTAGATGAAATGCTGTGAGGGTGAAAAGGAAAGAGCGGATGCACTAGCTAGCCCCATCAAGTATTAGCTGATCTGTGTTAGTGTATAGACCAGCAACACTCTCAAGTTGTAAAGGAAGGCCATTTTCATAGCAAAAAAAATCAGGAAGCCTCTCNATCCAGTTCAATGCCACTGAAATCGATCTGGTAAAAGAAACAACACAAACTAAAATAAATATTTGTCATAAGAAGGATAGTAATACATCATCAACATCATTTCTCAAGATAGCAGAATAAATTAATCATTGTTAGCTTGGAATTATAAAATTACATTCACTGTTTTAACAATGAACTTGAATGAAGGTTGACACATTCCCTCTAAAGTATCCAAGCCATTAAAATATTTTGCTTTTCTATCTGGTTATTCACTTTGGGTAAAACATTGAAAGTATCAATTGGAAAGAAAGAAAAAAAATGATTCTTGTCTGTCACATCTTGATGCTCCTTGTGCTCCAAATACTATCATCCCAGTTATAGCAAATCAGTGAATTGTGTAATGCTCTACGTATCAGTTACCCATTTACACCTTGGTGGAGAGTGACAAAGGTAGATTAATATCTTGCCAAAAGAAATCAGTACCTGACTGGAATTTGAACCCTAAACCTCTCGACTTAAAGCGACATAAAGAAATCACATTACTACAAATTATTAAATGCAAAATGTTCATGTTTGTTCTCAGTCACGCTCTCTCTCTCTCTTCTCGTCTCACCTCATCTTCTTCGGTTTCTTCCTCTTCTTCCAGGAAGCTGAGTTTGACCTCCTCCACTCTGTCTGGTACGTTCCCTGTCCTCCATTGATACACCCTTGTGTTCCCATGCTGTGTAAGGAACTTCAGCAATGGACACACATCTCCAATGCTTTCCTCATCACTAAAACATATTCATAAAGGGATGCAACAAGATTAAAATTCTGCTATTCATTTTTTTATGCATTAATTAAAAAGGGTGGGGCATATTCTGCAAACCTATACAAAAAAAAAGAAATCTTTATAAACTCAATCAAAAGCATGTGGTACATAATTTGCTCCCTATTTGTTATTGTTCTCTGTAATATGTGAGAACTGTGCAAAAGGTGATAACTACATGTAAATGACGGTCATACATACTACCGGTACATCCCATCCCAGGGATATTAGTTGGGTTAATCAAAAATAGAGCATCAAAAAACTGAAATAAAAGAGGTATAAGAGCCTTTATTTATCAGGGAGGAACCTTGTCATTGGCAACACTACTAATACCATGACAAATTCCTTGGTGTCCACCTTGTAAGAACACTAAACATCCCAGAATCGTTCATCAATTTCAATAAACCCATATACCCTACTTACCTTCCACTGACAAACTGGACAAAAGCCTGATAGAACTCGACGACCTCACTCAGTTTCCTAGCCTGTTCTTCTATTGACCTGTACGTCTGAGGGAGCTCTGAAACCAGTCCTAGCAACTCTGATCTGATCTTTTCTCCCTATGGATCAGGCAATCAAAATCATATAAAAACTAAATGTCCTCGAACACTTTGAATACTGTAAACTAGAAACATTAGCGTACATGAAACGTTTATACCAAAACACAACCGAGTAACAACTGACACAAAATAGGATTTTTTTCAATTCACAATTTTGTCATTGAAAAGAAAATGGCTGTTTACCATTCTGCAAAGGGTCATGTCTCAAAAATGTATAGGTTTACCATCACTAAATCACAACTAGATGCATGCTTCACCTTAAATTTAGATAATTATGTTATCACCGCCTTCAAAGCATTAGAAAAGCATATAATATTTCATAGGCATTGGGAGAAAATAAAGGTCAAACTGAAACACTTGTAAATATGAATAAATCTATCAATATCTCATACTAAATTATCAGGGAAGGAGGTAGCACATGGTGCTCTACACTGCTATACACTGTGAACGTATCTCTTTTGTATCCATGCCACATATTTATGACCACTTCTTCCTTTTACAAAGACTGAACAGTATTTAATGACCAGGTATATGAACCATGTGCTTTTTAGTGAGGTATAAATCATCTGATAAAGTTGTAATACCCAATTCACTTTTCACATTAATGAGGCTGCAACAAGATTGACTACAGGCCAAACGAAACAATATAGTCTACCATCAGTTTGGAGTAGTTAAGGTGGTGTGACAAGTAAAGTACAAGGACACATCTATAAAACATGAAAAGCAAACATTTGAAGAGTTTATTATAATTACCTTTATACCAAGCTGCTTGCATGATTGTTTGTATTCATCTCTTGCTGAGCTTGCACTCTCTGCATAGTCCTTCTCTTTCTTAGAGCATTCCTTGAAAAGAAGAAAGGAGGCAGAGTGTAATACCGGTAATAATAATAATAATAATAATATTATTGATTATTTAGGATCACATAAAACAAAAAATACTACAACAACCCGACCATAGTGCTTACAAAATTACAGAATGTGAGAAAAAAAAACTAAAATATATATACTCATAAAAAAGGTAAATCACATGATGTTACTGAGGGAAAGAGTATGTTGGGAACTTCTGAAAGAGGCAAGACAGGTCGATTCTCTGATGGAAAGTGGGATATTGTTCCATGTTTTCGAAGCCGCTGTAATATTTTTTGGTAGATGAAGTCTGAGGCATGCATGCATGAACAGGTTATAAACTGAAATCAATTGCTTGTTCATGTATGTCATGGTTCCCACAGAAATTTGAGAACCAAATTCCAAGACTTTTCATGACCCATTTTTGCCTTTTTCCATGACCAGATAAGTACCCTTTTGGTATCAGTTGCGGCATCCATGACTTTCAAAAAGAACTATTTTTTTTTATGGCTTTCAAGGGTTTTCCATGACTGTGGGAACCCTGCACATGACTTTATCCATGGATGAGTCTCAAGTTATAAATATAGTTGAAAACTATCAATTTACTTTGAAACATCATATTCTTTGTATCAACTCTTTTTAAACAAATAAAATATCTAAAAAANCCCTCCCCATATATCTACATGTAGGTCTCAACAAAAAGTTATGAGCATTTCCAAATTCATGGGATCACCACATATATCAGGTGGAAAAGTTCACAAGAGATTAAACCAATGTTTATGGATATACAGTTATGTATTTCATCCTTTACTATAGCATGCAAAGATCAATGTTATAAATCATGTACCGGTTCGTGTCATGTACTAGTCATAAACTCTATTATTTACAGCATGAATGCACACTAATGTCGATAGTGTCACACACATGTGGGCAGGTAACATGTAGCTATAAACTACATTTGCATTCTCTAGACTGTGGCAACTCCCAATTTACTTGATGACAAAATGGAAAATTGCCCAATAGCTCATATAATCATTAAAAAGGAATACATGTAGTGATGTTGGCCTTAAATCCAGGCAAACATTCATCTATTACTTTTGTAAAATATTACAATAAGAAACGTACATAATCATCAAACCTTACGAAGATAAGAGATAAAATTCACACCTGAATGTACATGTAGGCATTATGATCGAACTTGATTGGTGCAAAATTTAAAGGTCTTTTAACTCCAAATCCATTACAATAAAAATTGAGAGTGGACAAACAGCCAAAGGAAAATAATTTTGAATTCAGATCTTAACTAGGGATTAATCGACACAACTCATTGCCTGCACGTCCCTGGTCGCTCCTAATAAAATAATTCAGTTATCTATGGGCTTAGAAGAAAGAGAATAATGCAAAAGCTTAATATACAAAGTATTGTCATTACCGGTAGTAAACTAAAACTTTATTGATGATCTCAGAAATTGCATTATATGTCTTATAAACATCATGCCCATTTCCTGTTTGACAATTGACATTCTGTGGAAGATTGAAGTTTTAAACTTTGTCCCTTCTTTCTCATAGTACTTTCTCATAGTTCTTACAATAGATGATACCTTTGAAGAAGCTTGACAGTGTACATGTATACTCTCATACTAGGCACTTGATTGTAGATGTTCTCTGTCAAGTTCCATCAACAGCCACGGATCGATGGTATCCACTGATGTACAAGATATCAACTATCCTTGGGAGTATTGTCCACATATTCCATTCCCCTGTACATACACCATTCCATTGCGGGTAGGGCTTTATCATGTGACTGCTGTCTTATGCAGTCTCATCAGCAATCACCAGGCTCCATGCAGACTGGACCAGACCCTCATATTGACCTGTCCAGCAGGTTCTTTCACATGAGCATGTCTCTATCATCATGTTTTTTTAAAGGTCTCTGTTCTGTACATCATGACGGGTCTACTTGTCTTTCACATGTTTGATTGAGCATGTCGTGTGAAGCCGATGAGCACTGAACATAGAGAGACACACCCCTAAGCACAGGATGAACAGAGCTGACCTAGGGGCTGGGATATGTTCATTGCGGGGTGCTGTGTTGCTCACCTGTACAAACATGATATAACAAGATATGTAGTTATTGAAAAAAATATTGAATTCAAAGAAGTTTGTGCATCACCATATACAAGACCTACCGTATTCCATATTGCCTTTTTGGTGTACTTACATGTTCACTATACTTGTTCTATGGAATGTGTCTTGTAAAAGTGTAATTTGGACGTGAAGAACTAAAAACTGCAAGCTGTAAAACTATCTGACATACACGCTACATTTGCATTTGCATGATTTGGGCATTAAATATCAGCAAGTTTCCATCACAGGCATCAACACGACTCAAACATGGCGTGCACCTACAATTTTTGTACTGTTTCGAAAGGAATAAATTTGTTTGTAAATAACTTCCCATTCCTAGCTTGACAGATATTGGTACCACGAAACACAATGACACTCCATGATTAAAAAAATTGTCCAGGTCATCATATCTGATCTTCCTTTTCTTGTGAGAATGAAATTGGGCGCTAGTGTAGTTCCGTATCCATTTTTTAAAAGCAGTTTAATATCCATTCTTTACAAATGAATTTTAGCCCAATTTTTTACTAAATTTAATCATAATCATATATTGCATTTTCCACCTTAACTTGGATCACATCTGACATCGGGAAACCTCCGTGTATGGCCTCGATGTTGACGTCTTCGCTCAGTACCGTCTCTACGCTGTAGTCCTGCACCTCAAACTGAAGCTAGCAGTACAAAATTGTGCACACTTCTCGTATGGTTTATGGTATTGTCCATAGAAGTCTGCATAATTTTGGACTGCTAGCTTCAGTTTGAGGTGCAGGACTACAGCGTAGAGCAGGTACTGAGTGACGACGTCGACATCGAAGCCATTAACGAAGGTTTCCCGATGTCGGATATGATCCAAATTCAGGTGGAAAATGCAATATATGATTATGATTAAAATTAGTAAAAATTGGGCTAAAATTCCTTTGCTAAGAATGGATATTAAACTGCTTTTAAAAAATGGATACGGAACTACATTAGCGCCTGAAATTGTTCCTGCTCAGAGTTTGATAAGATTTTTGGCAAACTTGCTCTCTAGAATATAAGAAATAAGATGAAATCAAGCTTTAAGAACTCTTGTCAATTTCAAGTGAAAAATTAGATGCCCAGACATAGGGCTACCCTTTATATAGTATAAGCATTGGTGATGTGTACATGTACATGTTTTCAAGTTAAGCGCCAATAGTAATGTAACATTTTGTGTTGCTTCATTTTTTCAAATAATTCTATCAAGCTTTTGTTTACAGCACACTTTCTATTTCAAATTAAAACTCCAAACAGTGAGCAGACCTATCCTCAATTAAAAAAACTTTATATACCTGGACAAATCTGCTGGGGAAGAGTCTCCCAGGAATTCTTGAGATGATCATGGTGGCTGCCTATGTTGTTCCACAACGTCCTAGAAGAAGGAACCTGCAAATTTCCAGACAAAGAGGAAGAGCAGACAAACAGTTAGACCCCCAAATCAGTGTACTTCAGTCTTCATTTGGAACTGGAGATACATGTACATGTACATGTACATCATAGTCTACATCATGTTGTAGAGTGTAGACCCTAGTGATATTATTGAGTAAGCATACAACTTACAGGTGAAGTATATCATGCTCCTTTTCACTCGAGATTTAAGACTGAGTTAGACCAAATTTTCCGTCTCTTTCGTTCGTTAGCCTCTTATTGGGGTAGGGTCGGCTCTCTCTTTACTTTAGAGACGGAAACACAGACTATACCGCCAAGGTGTGCAAATCAGTACACCAAACTTGCAAAACTTATCACCGAATTAGGGCCTACTCCTTTTACAGCACATANTTTTTTTTTTAATGCCACCCCTGAGACCCCTCATGTCTTATTTCCTGCCTCTGCACAGACTTTAATCTATACATGTATATGTAGGAGCAAGAAAATCACTGCCCTATCCCCAATGGCAATTCAATTTTATCACTTTCGTTTTCACTCAGTAATAATAATCTTACGTAACATCAATATCAATAATCTTTCTAATAATAAAAGTAATATTAATTATGATAACATTAATAACTATAATAATAATAGTAATGATAATCAGTAGTTGTACATGCACTAGTAGTAGCAGTAGTACGGTATATTATTATTATTTTTTTATTCACCCAGGGTTCACCTTCCCAAACAATTGCACGACTTTGCTAGGCTCTGACAATTTTTATATTAGTAAAAAGTATCTTACCATAATTGCTCTTTCTGAATCTGATACTAATTTTAATAATTTGTTATCTGACCTGAAATTTTAACACAAATATAAAGGGGACAAGTAATGAATATTTTGTTGAATGTCCACCTCTGTTCTGTCAACTTATCTCTAGACACTAGATTTATTTTAAACTTGTGACAATTGATATTCTACTTCTACTTTGAAGCCTTTTCAGCAACTAAACAATATCTATCCTTTATCATCTATACACGGCCTCCAAGTGGTACAATAAATCAGTGTATTCAATATCTTTAGCGCAGTACCCAGATATCGCCGATGACTGACCAATATTGTTTTCGTATTGCTCAGTCATCCGGGAACTTCAACTATGGTTATCGATATCACACACAAAAAACAAAAACAAAAATCAATTTTTACCGAGGTAAGTCAAAATTTGTTATTTTGCTAGTTAGCCTGATAAAGATAATACTAATATTATATGGCTTTGTTTTCGTGTGATACAAGAATATATTGACTCGCTATCATGACAATATTGGACTTGTCTCGGACTCGTTCAATATTGTCGACCACACATAGCTGCATTAAACCTGGCCTGGCTGTGTATTAAAAGCTGTGCTATTAATTCTCAAATACCACTGTACAAAACTCACTGATTTCACTCAAAATCTGTACTTTAAGTGACAATTGATGACACCTAAATAGCAGTAAAATACAAGTTTCTCAACTTACCGATGTTAGAAAGAATAATTTAAAAAATTCAAATTGTAAGTCTACTGTCAAACTTGCTGATCAGCCACATCAGCATAATTGTGTGCATAAGGGTATCGACTATTCATGTGTGCACATGCTGCCTAGTATTAACACATACTGTAGTGCACATACTGTAGAGGTCAATACCATTAGCATTGACTCTCAATTCTTTGTATAAATTCTTTGTGGTTGTTATTTTACCCGACTGCTAAGATTAAGAAAGCATTAATCATGCTTGTTAAGTAAGCAACCAGACGACCAACGGCTTTAGGTCCTCTCCGACCGACCTGGTAATGAGGATTAATCTTTTACCAAAGCAAAGGGCACTAGTGCATCGCCTTGGTTTCGAACCCAGGTCACCGGATTACGAGACCACTGCTGCTCTACCAACTGAGCTATCGCGCCTCTTCGTTTTGCTGGAGTGATTGACGACATAGACTAGTTCGAGCAATGTTCTTGGAAGTTGTATCACACTCATAAAAGCCATCCAATATATAGACTCTATAGGTCTAGATCTATATATATTTATATATTCTTGGTCTTCTAGCTTTATCTAAGAATTCAATGCATCGGCATACACGGCATAACGAGAATAACTAGATCCTAGTGTATTTAAATTTGCAATGTCAATGCCATGGCACAGTCATAAGTATTAAAAAATTCACTATGCTACAGTCTATATCATTACATGGGACTACATGTTAACAGTTGCATACCAAGCAGTTTACTCGAGCTGATATCTACCGGTAGATTTTCGATTTGTTTGGCCGTCAACTCTCCATTCTTTGTTCCCTGCATACAAAAAGAAAATCAAATGTATGTAGATTCATTTTTCTTTTAGAGTAACTGATAAGAGACGAATAATACTTAGAAATACGTTTATATTTACCTGCATGATAGGACCATATGTTGACAAACATTGACAACAGTGCATGAATAAGAACACTGGTGGCGCGTCTGGCCGGCCGAGAACGCCGACACTAATGTGTCGGTCGGTCAGACCGTCCAGCTCAAGTCAAAATTATTGGCAGGGATGCCGAGGGACCAGGGGCGTACGCAGGGGGGCGGGGGGGGGGGGG
>BEXV01000011.1:612002-626692 GCA_003118195.1 Hemicentrotus pulcherrimus | reverse complement strand
CACCCCCCCCCCCCTGCGTACGTGCCTGCAAGGACCCATACATCAACATTTCGTAAAACATGTAACAGTTCTCAGATTTTGCATTATGATCAATTACCTCACTCTATAATTACAGATTTGTTAAAAACATAAGTCACAGACTTCAGAAAACTCTAAAGTTACCTAAAGAGTTTGCTTTATCAACATACATGTAGGAGATTATAACATTAATGCATCCAAAGCTATCTGTCATTTGTAAAAACTCTTTGGCTGCCCGGCACTTTATCCACTTTTAGTCTTGTAAACTCACAACATGAATAGAGTTTTAATATTGCATGTACAACATACGGTTTTCCGTCTTGTAAACGCACGACATGAATAACAAAGTTTTAATATTCTATGTACAACATACGGTTTTCCGTCTTGTAAACGCACGACATGAATAACAAAGTTTTAATATTTTATGTACAACATGCGGTTTTGCGTAGTTTACACAATAAGAGTTTGAAATCAAGCTCAACTCAATTTTGAAGAAGTTAGCTTAGCTCAGTAATTTGATCTTAAAGCCCAGTTTATCTATCTATCTGCATTACAGTAGGTGGATTGATCTCTTTGCATTGTAGAGACTGATTTCTCTTAATCTTAGAGAATCGTATGTAAAAAAAAATCTACCCAACTTTGATAGCTTCTAATTAAATCATAAATTATGTCACCTTGAATCCTATAGCATGGTAAAGGGCAACTAATACCCTGTCTAATGATACCATATTTATAATCATGCTGCTACGGATGACTGAGCAGCAGGCATTCCAAAATGTATTGTCAAGATCTTCTTGTACCAAGTTTGGGCTGGAGCTCAATGAATATGGGTAAAAAGCAATTTTGTTTGTGTTATCTCATTCTAAAAATAATTGTCTACTTATTCACATTGATTATTAGACAGTTGAAAAGAAAATGTGTAAATACCAACTTTGTTGTAGCTATTTGTAATACAAATAGACAATCAATGTCATTGCATTAATCTAAGCATAATACATGCAAGCCAGCTATACATGTGATGGCAAGATGAAAAGCAAAGTGAATAACACATGCACCAGTATAGAATTTGGTTTCATATCATACAAAGAAAATGAGAAACCTTTGTTTTCTAAGAGCATGTCCATACATGTAGACAGACCACATAAAGACAACATCTGCATGAGAATACTATTTATATCTGAATAACATTTATAACAGTAGATAGGATCTACATGTATGAAGTGAGTTTTTGTATGATTGTCTTTGACATCAAGACCAAAATTCCCTCTTTTGAAGAATGACATTGGCTGAAAAGTGAATGAAATGTATGGAATGCTTTGTTGGCAGTTAACATACAAAAGATGCCCAGCCTCAGGTCAATACATTGATTTGATGTTTTGCGCCTCCCATGTTCAAGGTATGAAACATGAATTTCTAAATCTTTAATATTATAGCAACTGTAATATGAATTACCTATCAGTAATACAATCCTTAGTAGAATACATCTAGGCCCAATTACTAAAAAATCCTGTGCATCGGAGTGACACGGACATTCACAAGTAGGTGCATGAGATATGTAGGGCAGTTAAACAACTAAGCAAAATACATCTACATGCACATGCACATGTAAGCCCAATGACACAAAAACATATGCATTTCTAAAACTGACATGGACATCCATAAGTAGGTGCGTAAGAAATCTATAGCACTTAAAAACCTTAGCAGAATACATCTACATATAAGCCCAAGGACATAATATCATATGCAAATGGTAAAACCAACACGAAACTTAGCAGAATGCATCAACATAAAGCCCAATGACAACAAATCATATGCATTTCTAAAACTGACATGGACATTCATAAGTAGGTGCGTAAGAAATCTATAGCACTTAAAAACCTTAGCAGAATACATCTACATGTACATATAAGCCCAAGGATATAATATCATATGCAAATGGTAAAACCAACACGAAACTTAGCAGAATGCATCAACATAAAGCCCAATGACAACAAATCATATGCATTGGTAAAACTGGCATGGACATCCATAAGTAGGTGCATAAGAAATGTAAAGCAGTTAAAAACCTTGGCAGAATACATCTACACGTTAGCCCAGCATGCAGTGGACCGGACACGAACATCCACAAGTTGGTGCATAAGAACTGTAGATCAGTGTGAAACCAGCATCAATCATGAGTAGAGAGAGCTGGGACCCGGCCAGACAGGACACTGAACGGATCAAACATTCTTGATCTCTGCTTTGGGGTAGGTCTCAGCAGGGTATGCAGGGGGTTCGTAAGGAGGGGGTGCCCCCATCATGGAACCTGGATAAGGGACAGGAGCTGGTATGGGGGCGAGGGCAGCGGCGCTGGCACCACCAGGAGGGGGTGGTCCAGGGTACTGTGGAATAAAGTTGGCATTCTCCAAGTTATTGATGTCATCTAGTTTCTCGGGTGGTTTGTCAGCGTTCGGGAGCTGAGGGAAAGAGTGAAAAATAATACAGAGGGTACTATGAAACGAGTATGACATGGTCATTACTGTGATTGGCAGTGGCTGATATACATGTAGTACTAGCACCTTCTGTGCCATGGAGCGTTCTAATAATTTTCGTACATGAATTTTAAAGTATCAAATTTTGACTTGTAATACTTTTTTGTGGGGTTGGATTTAGTATCAAATATGTAACGCATCCAAACAAACTTTACAATGGGAGGACCTGCCTTCATTTCAACATGCAATACGCAGCCATTTTTTAGTCTTGGCCCATTGTAAACCTCTCAGATTCTTGGCCAGACTTTCACAGGTGTTAAACACAGAAGCTGACAAATATATGCATATTAGTGAATATGAAAAAGAAAAAAAAATCAATGCTAGTTTAATATAATGTATTATGAAAAATAATCACTTCCCTATACATGTACAATGTTCATGTATGTACTAGGACAGAAGAAAGGAGAAGGAAAGGAAGGAGAAGGAAAGGAAGGAGAAGGAAAGGAAGGAGAAGGAAAGGAAGGAGAAGGAAAGGAAGGAGAAGGAAAGGAAGACTCAGGAAGAGGTGGATACTGTCATACATGTATATGTAGATTGTATTATAGAAGATGGTAGTGGAATTGACTTGAAACGGGCTCCAGACAGGAAGAGACAGAGAGTGGAAACAAGGAGACCCCCCTCCCCCCCAAGAGGGAACTAGCAGGATGATGATAATGATGATGATGAAACTAGCTACACAATGTACCATGCAGTTTCCACTTTTCAATTTATAAAGTGAAATATGCATGCAGTTCATAAATATCATGAAAATAAGTTCACAGGTATTTCTGCCTTGCCATTATAACCTCTTGCCAGAACAGACTTAATATATTATCAAAGCGTCATGTTTATGCGTGCATGATATACGAGTGTGAGTCACCCTATCTATTCTATTAAATACATGTACTTGCAGACTCTCAAGGGCATCATCGTCCCACAATACCTTTGAATGTATTATCCATGGTCTGGAGCATGCTATCTTGTTAGAAGTGTATCATGAGCTTAAGGTAAGCACGGCATTTTGAAACAATGTTCCGGCTTGTTCTCATTGATGCAGGAAACAATGTAATTTATATCATTCATTTTTGTTTACATGCACATGAATGGCAAGTGTGGATGAATTTGTAATTATTAGAAAACTTCATTCACATGTCACATTAATATTTAGTTTTACAATAAATAGGCATAATAATTATTACAAATATGGAAAAAATCATTTGAAAGATAAAAAACAACAATATAAATATTTGTACATGTACAGTTTGTATTTATACATTAATTCAAATTAGGTTAACTATTTAGAAAATGACAAATGGTATTTGATATAATTTTGTTGTGTTGGATGAAAGAAAGTAGCTGCACACAACAAATATCCTACAGTTACTCATGTATCTGTGGGTTATAAAAATACAACACTGTAAAGGCTATCATGCTTGCATCATTATGAAATTATCTCATTTAAGTCTGAAGTACAAGTAATTCTAATGCCATGGTGATAGGGAAGATCCTTCTGCTATTGGATGATGATTGACTAACCAATAAACAAACACAAACTAATTAAACAAACAACAACAACAACAACAACAACAACATAACCTATTTACATTAACATCTGACATCTTCATACATATACTTCTTGTACGATGATGTAATGCAGGTAGCCTTTAGATTTAAAATGCAAGCATACAGATTGTAATAAAAAGAAGCACAATCATGTGGAATCAATTGTTGGATATAATCCGTAAGACTTACCCTGCCTCCCTGGGCTCTGTATATAGCCCTCATTCCATACCGTCCCTCTTTCAGCTCCTGGTAGAGTGATGTCACACAAAGCACACAGTACAGCTGCAATAAAAGCGAATAATAATAATAATAATACTCAGTTTTTATATAGGGTTATTAAAATCGATAAGCGCTTCCAAACTTTGAGATTATTACCCCGGCTTTAGCTGTCCTGCCATAATGGCGCTCTATCATTTCAAAGAATTAATTCCTGCCAGGTACCCATTTACATCACCTGGGTTGAGTGTGGCAAATGTAGATCAATGTCTTGCCAAAGGACATTAGATCCGTGGCGGGTCTCGAACCGCGGACCTTGTGATCGACAGTCCTGCAGCAGCTTAAACACTCAACCACAGCACCTCTACACAAAGGGTTTAAGTGTACCTATCGCCACCAAAAAAAAAGAAGCTAGAATGTAGAACTAGAATATATCAACCTCAAAAGACTTCATCTGCCATTCTATAGGCTAATGGATAAAAAGTAGGAAAGAATTAAAGACCAATATAAAACTGTGCACATGGAACCAACCTTATTAATTCAGACATATTCAAGCTGGCAAAATCTCTTTACAGAAGTAGTATTAGAAGCCTATACTGTAGAACGTAGAATAATGACATTGAATTCTAATGACATTCAGAACAACTGATTTGTCGTGATTGGTAGAATTAAAAAGAGAGTTTTAGGCAGGTAGTATTATAATTATGAGTGGCAGATGAAAGTGCTGATGGAAAAGATTAAGAAAATTCAACTGTCAAAAATTGAAACTAAAAATCATCAAACTTCTAAAATCTTTCTGCAAAAGTCAGCTTGCAGAAGTACACTTCACATCCCTATAGCTTCCAAAGTGTTTGGGAATTAATACCCTAGCCTTAGCACAGTGTTGCATTGTTCTAAAAGACTTTCCCAATTGTATACTATAATTTCTTTGAAGAAAGATGGCACTTCTTTCTGTTCCATACTATCATTTGCAAGAAAAAATATGGGTATGGGATGTCAGATAGGATGACAAAGGTAGAAAAAATATTCATAAGAAAAGGAAAAGACTTTGTGAAGGATACCTGAGTGAAATCCAATGTAAACCTCACTTAATTCTTATTCAGATATTATGAAGTGAACTGTAAACCGTGGCAAAAAAAGCTGGTGCTGTTTTTATACGTAGCTGAATGGCAACTGACTGTACTATAGATTTACAGTAGTATTTCACAGTAGTACGTATATATGTCTATCCAGTTTTGATGTATGGATGTGAAGCTTGGACCCTGATATCAGACCTAACAAAGCGACTGGAAAATTGTGAAGTTTGGTTTCTGAGAAGGATGCCAAGAATTTCATGGACAGAAAGAGTTTCTAATAATAGGGTATTTGCCATGGAAGGAATAAGACGAAAGCTTCTGAATAATATGAGAGGTCTCCAGCTGAGCTTCATGGGTCATGTTATTCGCCAAAATGGTCTGGAAAATCTTGCACTGACTGGAAATATCAAGGGGAGGAGGAGTGGGGGTAGAAGGAGGATTCTGTGGATGAGTAGCTTAAAGAGTGGGATTTATGAAAGTGGAATTGATATCTGGGGAGAATGAATTACTTCATAGAATATGGGACAGAGAATTGTGGCATTCCATGGTCGCCAACGTCTCAGGATATGGCATGTAAAGAAGAAGACGTATATATGATACTTACGTTTAACCCTGTAAAGAGTGACACAATGAGAAGCTCCATTAATCCTGCATTTCCTTCCGCTGAGGTTACAACCTGACAAAAATAAAAACAACAAAATACTTACCTTTAACCTGAATCGGTAAACAAATACTGTTTAGCAAAATGATATCTTTAAAGGGCAATCCACCTATTAGGACAAGTTCAGTTATTAGCAACCAGAAAATAACAGGATGGAAAGAGTAGAATTTGAAAGAAAGCAGATAAATATTAAGAAAGTTATACATGATGAAATGAGAGATCGTTCAATCTTTGATGATCCTGGATTGGCAATTTGGTCGGAAGATTGTGACATCTAATAATAATAATAATAATAATAACTATTTCTTATATGGCGCTTTTCAGGTGGACCCTATCAAAGCGCCTTACAGATATATATATTATTACCCCGGTCATCGGATTCAGGCTTACCCGCACACAATGTATGCCCATTCTCCACTCCCTGGGGAGCATTCCAGCCAGGCGTCATTTTTACAAGCGCACACTTGCTAATCTAAGCACATTAGCTTTCGCATCCTACCGGGTACCCATTTAACACCTGGGTGGAGAGTGGCAAATGAAGATCAATGTCTTGCCAAAGGACATTAGTGCCGCGGTGGGACTTGAACCGCGGACCTTGTGATCCACAGTCCGGTGACATATCCACTCGTCCACGACACCTCTGCAAGGTCAACTCTCCATAACTCTCCATAACGCCCACTCCTTTGGGGCATTGTAGGTTCTCAACAACAACAACATTTCTGAAGAAAAATTGACATTTTAGTCCACTTTGTGAGTTGGAAAAAATATCTACCACTTCATCACAGTGATATTGCTGATTCAGCCAATTTGAATTCCCATTTGCTTAATAATAGTAATAATACTCAGTTTTTATAGAGCACTTATTACAATCACTAACACTTCCAAACTTGGAGATTATTACCCCGGCTTTAGCTGTGCTGCCATTACGGCGCTCTAGCATTTCAAAGAATTAATTCCTGCCAGGTAGCCATTTACATCGCCTGGATTGAGTGTGGCAAATGTAGAGCTACATGTATGTCTTGCCTAAGAACATAAGTGCCACGGCGGGTCTCGAACCGCAGACCTTGTGATCGACAGTCCGGCGACTTATTAACCACTCGACCACGGCACCAAGTTTAATACTTGGTGGGACCCCAAACCATGGCCTCTATTGCTATTCATCCATGCATACATGTACCGGTACTATTAATCCATGGTATTTTTAATGCAGATTAATAACTAAACCTGTCAGGTAAATGTAACACTATCCCTGAAATTGGAATAACAAATTAGCCAAGAGATCAGTATTTCAATGTCTAAATTTTGTTTTGGAGAACCAATATATGGATTTGTTTTAAAAAGTGAGGAAGTCACTGTTTTATGATAAAAATATTTCACCCACTCTTGCAGATTTTCCTTTTGTTTTAGAATGATGCTATAAAATACTTTTGACATTGAGTTAGCAAATACATGGAATTATGTACATGCAGCTTGTTTTCTGTATAATAATTTCCTATAATAAGGTCATAAACTATTTTCAGACAAAGTAAGATTTTTCTTGTTTCAATTTACTTTTTTCTCCTCATTTTTATTTTGTTCTGTTCTACGAAGTTTTTATTTAATAAGTCAAAATGGCAGCATGTTTTGAATTCTATAAACTAATAAGGCTGGCTGCATGGACAGGAGCCAAGGATACTGCCAATATTGTCTCGTACAATGATGGGATTATCAATTAATTCAGAGAGGCCTTAAAACCTTTCTGGCTTGCTTTAATAATTTGATATTATCAATTTCCATGCTCCATCTCCCTTTTAACCTTCAACAGATAAAAAAACAGAAATGTGATTTTAGCCTTCAGCATGAATTTCCTTTTTGGGCTTATAATCGACTTATCGGTAGTTTTTATACTTTTCATTTGGTAGGCCACTACATGGAGTTCCTGTGTGTTGTGTACATGTAGGAGAGTCAGCCCTGTGAACATTGAAAACTGCTTGCAATTGAAACAACAGGGGAAACCTCAGTCTAGGGGTATACATGTACCTGCACATCCTAATTCATGGGTTTTCTTATCATGATGTGCTTTTCTCCTCCCTGGCTATTAAAGGTACTACATTTATGTCCCATTTGCAGGCCAAAAAAATGAAAAAGTTAAATTCCAACTGCATTTGAAAGATAATGCTAATTTAGAACTTCCCTAAAAAAGGTGGGGCTTGAAAATGTCTTCAACTGGGAAAATAATGACTACATGTGTATTAGTTGTCAAATCGACTTTAGGGCTATAGAGCCCAAAAGTAATAGTCTTGATTTTCAGACAATTGTACCGAATGGTCATACGTTTTATGATGCGCAAAGATTCAATCAGTTCAACAAGACAAATGCTCATGTACTCTTTACAACTCTTTTCATGTATGTTATTACCAAAGAAGAAAAAAGCCAGTCAGTCACTCAATAGTGTCTGCCAGTGAAGTCTAGGAAGTAAACAGGTTTCCTTGCATAATTTGAATATGAGGACACTGCTAACGTTCAAATTTCACAGATAGGACATACATGACAATGATGACATATTCATAATTCCTGCAAAGTTCTACAGCATTTAAGGTTGGCTGCAAAAGGGACATGGTACCTTTAAAGTTGACAATGAATCATATGTCATAACATGTCGTAACAACATTAATCAAGTGATCTAGTACAGGCTGCATCTAGAATAAGATGTTTAGTTACCACAACCAGTAGTAGGATGATAACACACATCAGGATGACCAGCACAGTCATACAGACAATGTATGGCAGGAGTAGGAATCGCTTGTTCTGTCATAGAAAGAGAAAAAGAACTAATCTTAGTAATTCAGTAATACTTCCAATAAGAAAGTGTCTTTTCATAAATATGATTTGCATGATAAATATAGTATACAGCCCGAGACAAGTGAAAATCACAGAAATATAAACGAAATAGTACAGATATTAGAAAAGATATGTTTTCAGAGGTTTCTTAAATGCTGGCGCGACTTTGGCACTTCTTACATGTACAGGTAAGTACATAAAATGTAGGAAAGGAAGCGACACAAAATTATAATTACTATAAGGTTTATTATAGCCTTTTGGCTTTCTGGAATTACTTGCATGGTTCATATCAAAATTAAATCTGGTTGTATAAATATGGCCCTGCCACATAATGAATAGTCAACATAATTAAAGTTAAAAACAGCAAGGCTCTGTAAAACAGAGAGTATGACTTCATCTATTCCTGTGACCATAAATAAGGAAGTGCAGATAGTATCAGATAAATTCTGATGCTTGCTTTGAGTTGTGAATGTACATGTTCATGCAAAGTACTGAATTCTAGTTAATTCATATGAATTTAATATAAATTATTATATGTGTGAGATGTCAAAGTAATTTCAACATACATTAAATTGCACAGAAAATGGAGCTTTTCTTATAAGTTTCAAAGAAAAGGAGAGGGGGGGGGGAATGCCAAACTAAACAATCTAAACTTTGAATCATGTTCACAATTTTAGCAACTCATTCCATGAGTATTTTACTTACAAACATTGTAGGCATATATACATGTACACTGTACATAGCCTTTTGCCTAGATGCATAATGACTGTATACATCTAATGTACATGTATGCAACATAAAAATGTTCTACTAACACTACTATATTGAAACTACTTCTAAAAACAAATTCTACATTATTCTACCGACTGCTAGAATTGTGATGCTTATCTAAAATTTGGTTGAGTTTGTTTAGGATAAAAACCATAAAATGCATCATCCATGACGAAAGCGGCCTCAGCCAAAAGTGAGTCACATTTCCTTAATCTCGTAGCACTCCCGGCCATAATGCCAACCATTTTTAGCACACACTCTAACCTTTATACAGTTTGTAGCATAAGAAATCTTCAGTGACTCTGTAGAAGCTGCATACATACAGTTAACAATTAAATTATTCATACCCCTTGTAAATTTGATGTTTTTTGTGTTTTTCGTTACTCAAAAATGAAAGGTGGACTGGCTGAACTACGTCCTTTATTAAATACTATTAGATCTTAGTTTTACTTTTAATATCACGCTGACAAAAACATAAATTATGACAAATCATTTTTGCACATCCAGGTACTGAAAAATTTAAAAAGCTGGTAGGGTATGAATAATTTATTTGTTACATGTAACTGTATGATGTCATACTATTACTAGTCTCCAGGTTGGCTACTATGCCTGCTGGAGATATTGTCAGGTCTACATATATCAACAATAGGTAACTAGTGCTTCGTGTGACATCTGTTCTAACTGTTTCACACACAACAGAGTAAAATATGCAATGTGGCATTTTAAAAAACATACTTTTTTTTCCCTCTCAAAACCTTTCTTTTGTAAGTCGGCCCATAACAGGTACACTGTACATGTATTTATATATATTGGAACTAGAAGTTCATTTGATGTGGCTTGCACAGGGCCACACGCACTACATATGTAGAGTATCAAAATTTGTATGAGAACAGGGTACTTGTCTATCTGTAATAGGGACTTAAAGATTTGCACGAAGACAATGGGTATTGCTACGGTCGACGTGATTTTAATGCACTGCCTTGAATAGACGTCACACGTACATGTATCAGTCCACGCAAATCTAAAAGTCCCTAATGTACATTTACTCACGGTTAAGATACTTTCATCACTTTAGTGTTTTCATGTCTGTACATGTTGTATCCTGTTTATGTCCGTTTCCAAGAACATTTCCCAGAACATTTCCTAAACTAAGATTAAATATGAGACATCCATTCATTGACCTCGTGACCCCAAAATCTAATCAATTCATCAGCTCTGCAAGGTACATACATGACATACATGACTAAAGTTTGAAAGGAATCCATTTATCGGTTCTTCAGATAACGCGATCACGAGAACTGGACGTACATGTACGGACAACCCCAAAACATAATAAGGGCAAATAAGGTTCTGATAGTATGAAACATGAAAACCTCATATTCTTTTTAACCTTTTATGTCTTCATCACCTGTAGTAACATTGGTTTCTTAACTCGTATATTCCTCATACAGTATACTCCTCATACAGTATACTGTACATTTACATGTATGCTAAACACTTAAACCTGTAGGGATTTCAAAAAGGAATGAAACAGATTAAATACAATTGTAATTCAAGAAAAAGGTACCTACATGTACCTTACTTTGTTTTATTCTAGCTCTTCTGAGTGAATTAAAAAAAAAAATTGCCTAAATGGCCGCATACTGTACAGTATTCTGTACAGGATTTTAGCTGTATTTTCCAGAATCCAAGATCATTTCTGTTGGCATTATCATAATTTTTAGATTTCCTTTCCATTAACAAAGTTGAGCAAACAGAATGTACTCTAATCAATAATATTTCTTACATGTACATCCGAGCTCTTACATTTTTTGTTAAATGGTAAGATTTCTAGTTGCTACTAAACATTTTGTCTGACAAAACTGATTGTTGAATTTATACATCAAATTCTTCTTTTACATTTTACATTTCTTAAAACATTGTTAGCATTAGAAGTACATTGCAGATACTTACATTCTTGACTCCATATAGTAAAATAATGGAAAAGAGGAAGAGAAGTGAGAAAAATCCTAGATCAACACATGTCGCAATGAACAGGGCACTTTCTTCTTTTGGCATTCCATCTGGAACCGAAATGAAAACACAAAGCAACAAAGATGAATGACAATGAAACTACATGTATAAAACATAGTTTAAATTAACTATGAAAAATACACCCTAACACACAAATCAAAATCAAATATTGTCTAAAAAAGTTATATGAAAATATTTCACTTTTATGCACTATAGAAAGGCTAGGAAATGCACACAACTAATTTGAATTTTTCTAATTTTCTACTGAATTTCATTACTTCATATCCATTCCATCTGTTGAAAAATTGATAATGAGCTTGGTTTCCAAAAGACCATGATTCATAAATAACAACTCCTGGCACAATAAGCAGACATCAACAAATAAACGGGGTCCCTCCCTCAGAATGGGAATCAGACTGCCTGAAGATGCAAGTAGGAATTGGTAAAAAATCTTGTAAAGTAGATTCAACATTACTTCCTCAAATCTTCATGAAGGTAGAATTAAAGGGCAAGTCCACTCCAAAAAATAACTTACTTTCAATAGAAGCAGAAAAATCAGACAAACCAATCAAAAAAAGTTTGAGCAAAATCGGATAACTAATGAGAAAGGTATGAATTTTCGAAAAAAGTACCGGTATGTAAAATTATGGAACAATGAAAAGCACAAGACAAATTTGCAACTCACTCATGAGTCTGTGACGTCAGGTCCTCACTATCCACTTATTAATTTCTTTATATTGATATTATATAAATTTCCTATTTTACCCCTAAGAATCTTATTTTCTTCACACCAGCATCCAAGTTAGATTGATAGTAATATGTTTTTGTGTGGAAGCACTAATACAGAGTAAATTTTTTTCCAATCAAAGGGAGTGGGTAGTCAGTTTCCATGTGCAGAAGGTCGTAATTCGCTGACACCAGACTTGGTGGAAATACCATAAATGGGAGTACAAATCCCGTCAAGAATTACCCCTAGTCTCTCGGAGCATGCTCGGTGATTCTTCGGCCGAAGGAAAAGCAAAGCATTACATACATGTAAGGTCTAATGTTCATAAAACTCAAGGCTAACCCTGGTGATTGACAACACCTGTTATTGATTGACAACACCTGTTATTGGGTAAACACCCGAACGGTGTCGAATTCCCCATGACAGCTGACTTCTATGTGACTTTAAATCATGAAAAATTTGAATTTTGATAAACTATTTATATAAAGATATATAATTATGAATATACAATATTCAAAAAATAAATTCTTTAAATGGGTACCCGGTAGGATGCAGCCGTCATTGTTGGTCAATCAGCTTGTGAGCGTCAAGTAACGCCCGGCTGTAATGCTTCCCAGGGAGTGGAGATTGTGCACACAGTGTGTGCGGGTAAGCACTGAATCCAATGACCAGGGTACATGTAATAGTTTATTTGTAAAGCGCTTAGAGACATTTGTATTAAGCGCTATATAAAAATTTATTATTATTATTGTTATTACCGGTATTCAAATCATATAACCTGGGCAAAGGCATGGCGAAATCAATTTTGGGGGAAAAAAATGTAAATTAATGGCATTAAACTATATACAGCAATTGATAAATAGTGAGGACATGACGTCACAATCTGATAACCGCATTGGCAATTCGTGTGGTGATTTTCATTGTTTCATAGTTTCAAATACTTAATAATTCATAACTTTTGTATTAGTTATCTGATTTTGTCAAACTTTTTTTGATTGGTTTGTCTGATTTTTCTGCTTCTATAGAAAGTAAGTTATTTGTGGAGTGGACTTGTACTTTAACCGTTAAATACAGTTTATAATACATGTACATGTACTGTACATGCAGTTAGCGTTTACTCAACAATTTTGAACATCAACAAAAAAGCAAACAAACAAACAATCACCTTGTTATCAATGGAAGATTAATAACAAGATTGCTTCAGTCTGCCATGCAATGTAAAAGGAGACATAGAAATGACACAATGATATTTGACTTACAATCATGTGTTTCATAGATGTGGATCTTAAAGGATGACAATCCAAGGGCCAAAGCACTTTGAAGCTGAATAAATAATAATTGAGAAGAAATTAATCAGCAATTTGTTATTGTATGAATCCAGAAGAAATGTAAACTTGACAATATCAGTAAACTTGACAATTCCTACACCGGCACATACTGTACATGTACAAGTTTAGCAACAAAATTTGTTTTGTTTTTCCATTCTTTAGCACTAGCCTACTTTAACTTCAATTGTACATGTAGATTAGAATTATACTTTTATTCTTCTTCTCATTATTATTCATTTAATTTAATATGCAGGAAAAAAACTTGTGAGTTTAAGAATTGATGGATTAAATATGAAATTCCTTGAATTTTTTGAAACCTGAAAAGTGCCTGCTTGAACATAGATCACTATTTTATAATAAGATATTGTAATCCTAATCAAACATAAAACCCACTATATAGTGTAGTTGCATACTGAGAGGGGGTGTGGAGGGGACCAAAAGCTACACTCAGTATTCTTTCAAAGGTTCAAACAAAAATTCAGACATTAGGAAAATTGAGGAGTTTGACTACCGGTATATGTTTGATATTTATACCATTAACTTTTTAATACTTTGTGGTTTTGAGATTAGAAAACAAGAAATGTCTGTTCCTTAATTATTGCAAGAATTTGTATAATTGTTGATGGTCCTGCATATCTAAAAAGGTACGTACAGTGTAAGTCAACCAAAATTATGTGTCATAAAGTAAAGGTGCTCAAAGTTACATCTCACTGCATTGAAATGTAGTCTACTACCGATAAAAGATGTTAAAATGTTTAGAAACTCTTCTATACAGACAGATTGTTCCGTCTTATAACAAGTACCTTATAAATTAAAATTCACATCAGTCAGACACAACATCAATCCAAGTTTTAATTTTAATAAGGACCCCGTAATATAGTAGAAATAGCAAAATGAAATTCACACGAGCATCGAATCAATAATCAACGACCTGAAAAATTAAGTGTATTTTTACCAACATTCATCCATCATATTTTCTCAACAGTT
>BEXV01000011.1:583053-604199 GCA_003118195.1 Hemicentrotus pulcherrimus | reverse complement strand
CACACCTACACAGACCCCGGGCCCCATCATTTCACACTCTACCAGGCTCACACCAGTGTCCGCCATGAACGGAAGTATGATAATATCCAAAGAGTCTTCACCTAGGTTTCGAAACAATCCACCCATGTCTAAATCATCACGCAGCAATAGAACAATATGAATCATTGCTGCTTTCAGCAAAACATCATGAGACTTGGGTATTTTTATACATGCACGTACCCTCCGGGTCGCAAAGAAAATAATAAAATGAAATGAGGCTGTTTGGATCACCATTGATGACTTTAACATGATCTTGATATTCAAACACGACCTACATCTAGACAGGTTATTGTTTGTTTATGTCTATTGAATACTTTCCATTTCTTGTTTTTAATTGACGTTTGTGTTCCCAATCAACATTCGATTCCACTTTCAATGGCGTAGCCAACTTGGGTTTTGGGACGGTGTATGCCCCTTCTCTGTTTGAGGGCCTCGGAAAATGAATCAATTTGCAATGGATCTATGGCACATGAGGCTGCCCAGATACTTCGTTTCCGATCAGGGGAACATGCCCCTTCTTTCTTTCTTTTTTTCTTTTATGGATACGTCACTTGATTTGTCCTGTCAAGTGAACGTTTTTCTATCAAAACTTTCTTTATCCCAAGATCAAACAGCCTAACGAAGTCGTCTTATTGTAAATACATGTTGACTAAGTAATGTATAGATGCTACACTTCACGTTTGTTTGGTAAACATTAAATCATTTTAGCAATGGATGTACCGGTCCACATAAATACACGGAATATGAAAGCATTAAAGACCCATTTACTATACACCATGTATGCCACATAAGTATATAAAAAAAAGTTAACGTTCAATAGACAATAACTTAATTGTTAAAAATTGAAAATCTATCTATCTATCTATACATGGACAAATTTGTTTACCTGCATTGGAACATCACTTGATAGGAATCGATTCTGATGCTGATAAATTAAGATTATGATTAAAAGAAAATCACATACCAAGGGCACCGATCCATCTTTAGGATGGGGTGGGAGTATTGAATCATAATATAATGAGATCCATTGGTGCCTCTATCATCGCCAGTCTTGGAGTGAAATTAAAGGCACCGAATAAAACAAATTAAGAGTGTTGATCTATCTTCAGAATGTGAAGGGGGCGGAGCGAAAGCTAATGACACCATTGTATCGTTTCTAATATTGTGTGGGCAGCTTTCGACGCCCATGATGTCACTTTACATTCAAACGAGGTTCTTGAGCTTTTTGACATGTAAAATGAAAGTAATACTAATTATGTATATATTCTCAAAAACTAGTTTCTCAAAACACTTACCATAGAGTAGATAGCCGAAGCGACCGTTCCCTTCTCAATGGTCTCGAAGCAACAACAACTCTTCATGATTATCGCCATCTTGAAATACTCTAAAACTTTTCAAAAATCGTCTTCAAATAAATTAAAACGCGAAGATAAAGATGTAACGAAACGAATCAGAGTCACTCTTCAAGTGACTTCAAAAAGGAAGAAATGATTGGCAAACAGTTTTGTGAATGTAGTATTCTTCTGCCAGCTCGGACGAGCCTCAGCCAAATTATACGAATTACTCCTCGCTACAATGCCAGCACAATGCATATATCTGACTTTACAAATGTTAATGTAGCATTGCTCTACAATTTGAATACAAGCGATATACATTTGGCACCAGTAAAATCCGTGATCCTATGAATTGATTTGGTCGTATTTCAGTTATGAACTTTAGTGAAAGCTGACATGGTATATATACATGAGACATGGATTGATTACTGAGGTCTGTGTTGTTAAGCGGAAAGACGTACTCACAGCTGATTGGTGAAATCACTTCATACTCTTTATGACGTAGAGGGGTTGTCTTTCGATTACGAAGGATTGTTTTTTCGCTAAAACATTGATGGTGTTTGTGGTAGACTGGTCAAATACCTGTTATGACTATCATGAAGGTAACACCCTCTAGATATTGCGTTTATAACGTTGTCATGTTTACGACACTTTTATATTAGAAGCTAATCAAAGTGTAGGAAACTTTTACGTTTTCAAATTGGAAATATTACCATTATAGATGGATGCGCACCGTTCAAGATTTATCAAAATTTCATCGAGGGTATCTCAAACGGGACCTTCAAATTCATCTGGGTCTAACTCGGGCAATGTTACGACCTACCATATTGTCTTTTGTCTGTATTGAAAGCTGTGATCATATGATTAAAGGAATATGGTTAATTAGAGAAATCCACACGGGTTTCTCATCGATTAGGTTTGGATGCATTACGAGCTGTTAGGGGAGGGATGGAGGGGTAGCAAATCAAAAATTGTATTCATTGTATTGTCGCCTTCAATTTCTTCGAATGGACGTATTGTTCTCACGTGTTCATGGGGATAAACTTAAAATGTTGCATCCCAAGGATAAGGAATGTATTGTATCAAGTCATCAGTATCTGTGATTACATTTCGTTCACTTTTAGGCATGTTTGTCAGTTCAGGGGTGTATGACTGTACAATGCTACTCATATACTCATAAACAGGTCATCTAGCAGTGACGGAGAATAAATAAGTAAATAGAATATAAATACCTGTCAGCCTCTCCTCCTCCTCCTCCCCTCCCACCCCTCTCCTCCTTCCCCTCCTCAATCTTACTATCATCATCATCATTGTCATCATCATCATCATCATCATCATCATCATCTTCCTCCTTATCATCATCATCCGCTATCACCATCAACACGGCACTAATATCCTTTGGCAAGATATTAACCTGCATTTTTTACTCTCCACCCAGGTTTTACATGGGAACCCGGTAGGATGCAACCATCATTGTTGGTCAAACTTTTGGAGCGCGAAGTAACGCCTGGCTGGAATACTCCCCAGGGAGGGGGGATTGTGCACACAGGTGTGGGCGGGCAAGTATTGAATCCAATGTCCGAGGTAAAGCTCTTAGAGACAGCATCGTAGATGTATTAACTGCAATATAAGAGCGAAATATAATAATTATTACCGTTGTCGTAAAGGCGAATGGACTAAGAAACCACGAAAAGACGCATTGCATCCCTAGTACTGATTAAAGGAATCACTAACCAGTATTATAAATCAATACTTTTCGATTTCTGTGATTATACTATCAGATTCTGATCAGTATAACAGGATGTTATGCAAATAAAAGAAAACTGCACTACTATAGATTCACAATTGAATAGCAAATCAATACAAGACAACTGAAAAGTAAAATTCATCGTGGAAAAGGAGAACAAGATATCGACAAAACAACTCTAAAAAAACTGTATAAGCTTATTACACTTTTCATGACCTGCGATGGTGAAATCATGACTCAAAAACAGAGAGAAAAGTTCAATTGATTAAACAGCATTTTCTCTCTAATCTCGCTTAAATATGCACTCTGTAGACTCGTAGATTCCGGTTTTCTTTGAACCAATAACTGATTAGGAATGATGAGTGGTGGGTGTTTTGTCGTAATTCCTTCTTTACCTATACGAAAGTTTTTAATTTGTTTATTTATGTGATTACCTATACGAAAGTTTGTGTGCCAGCTATACAACAAGTATAAACGCTTATATTTTCTGTTAATTTACTATGTTTATTACTGAAAACTGAAAGTCCAAGGATAATCATTTACTCTGCCCTTTTTAGGACTTATTTTTTCAGTATTACCTTTATTGTGTGAAAACAAGGAAAGTAAAAAATAAAAGTCCAAATCATTTGTTTAAATACCAATTCAATCCATAAGATATGCAATGAAATTAAAGAATGTAAAAAAAAAAAAAGTTCATGGTATTTTTTAACAAATTGGAACAAAAGGACGATAAGCTGGATTGAAATCAACATTTCCAACTTTTAAAGCTATATTCAAGACTATGATTTTGCACAACTTAATACAGTATTTTGAAGTATAATGATTAGCTGATCAATGGTAGATAGCTAAATAATAAATCGACATTACTCACTGAGGAAAGAGGATAAAAGAGGAATAAACATTTCCTTCAAAGGAAAACATTTTCATAATAAAATATGACGAAGTTTTAGGTTAGTACTTTCTAATTACTTTATGATCATGATGATATAGCATTTTATCAAATTATTTGTTCCCTAAATATAATACCCTCCATTTCTCATTCCAAAATATTGTAACCATAAGTCAATAAGTATGAGCACTAAGATCGTGTTTAACCTATACCTAAAGAAAACACTGATCATTATTTGTGGTTTTCCGCAGCCATTGTTATCGGAAACATGATCTGATTCACCCCTGGATAAGATATCCGAAATAATGGATAATGAAACTTGTGGTGAATATATAATCTTTTGTGAAAAAAAATATTTTTGTTGTCTGTTATTTCCTTTATAACTTAACTTTGGTGAGCAATTATGGGTTCTCTTCACAGATTTATAAGTTGGTTTGTTTATATGAGCTTCAAACTAAAGATTGCTATTTAAGGTTAATTATTGGTCATAAATTTGAAATAGAGCATCAGGTATCCGAGTGCTTTTAACATCTTTAAAAAAAAAGTATTTGAAGAACTGCACAAATAATATATATGTATACCTGGCAGGAATAAATTCCTTGAAATGCTAGAGCGCCGTAATGGCAGCCGTTCTAAAGCCAGGCAGGGTAATAATTGAGAGCGTTATGACAGACATTAGCGCTTAAAAGAACCCACTATTATTATTAGTAGTATAGTAGTAGTATTGTACAATAAAAAAAATATCATTATTAAAAATGGCTTAGTAAATGATTTAATACAGTTCTATCAACATTTTGTTCACTTATTCTACATTGGTTTCAATCGCAGAAAGTTATAAATAAGGCATTCCAAGTTTGTTTATAAATTAACTTCAATGTCATGCATATTGAAAGAAAAACACTTTTTAAAAAGTTCTTTGGAAGGGCACACATAAACACTTTTAAATTTATACTTGACAAGAAAAAAAACACGCATAATGTACATAATTTTTAAAAAATCTAGTAGAGATGAAGCAAAATTATAGAAGTCCATAGATGGACAGAATACTTTTATTCTGTTCTGATCTCATGTTAATGTATCATTTTTGTTTGTGATCATGGTGACAATTCTCTTAATTGCCACAGGTTCTACAGATTCAAACTGAGTTTAGGAGCGATTATGCGCCCTTATAATTAAATATTGAAATTATCAATGGGTGTACTTTTTAACTTTTTTTCTTCAATGATATTCAAAGTGGTTCTAACTGGTTTTAACAGGTACCCATGACTACATAATCACACTATATTGAGTCGGGCTATTGTGATACTCTGATGGGAGGAAATGAATACGTGATTGACCATGTCATTGTACCGGATAGGGTATAGATTGTTATGACAATGGTTGTAAGGTCTTTGTTTAAAGGCCATGTACATAGATAGTGAATGTCACGATCGTTTTCAAGAGTAATATTGGTCATCCTTGTAATAACTATCACACAGCTATACACACGCTATATTTCATTTAGATTGATTCACTACACAAACAAAATAATAATAAGAAAAACAGAAGCAAAAACTAATTGCTCAGAATACATTGTTGGCACCGGACATACAGGGCTAAAGTAGAAAACTCCGATTATAAGCAAGATGATAAACAAGAGGGGGGGGGGGGGGGTGTCCGGACACGCAAATTTTGCCTTAAAATGTTGGGCTTAACGAAATGTATGCAGGTACCAACCATCACACGTATTCAAACTTTATAATACCGTCTAACATTTGTCTTGTTTGATTTATGAAATATTGTATGTAAACTTCTTCAAATTACTGTTTAAAATCGATTGTCCAGATAAAAAAGGTGCTTCTAACTTTACACTAAGAGTTCTGTGTTCTTTGCTGTTGTAGAATATCACATTGTATGACAAAATATTACACAACCTATAGGCCTGTGATCATAATAATAATAATAGTGGGTTCTTGTATAGCGCTCATGTCAGTCAGATTTGACCCTCCTGGCGCTGATGATGATGATGTAAGTTTTTAAAAAAAGAATGAGCACAATCCGGGTCGTCTTCCTTTTAGACGAGAAGCTTTGGGCATGTTTGGACGAAAACAAAATTTCACTTATATGTTGAAATAATCTTTTTAAACCAGGGGGAAATACCTGACTGAAATTTTTGTTTTGATAATCAATAGACAGGTACAGGGATTTTTCTATCTTCGTACTTTCTAAGTATTCTGGATCTTGCGGATTTAAGTAAATAGAGATGAAAAATACCAATTGGTAAAAAGAAAAACAGCTTTAACAGATGTCAATCCAAAATCTATTTGGAAATCTAGGAAATCGATATAACGTTCAATGTGGCTACAACATGTGGGGCTTTCAACGTTAATCATGCTCCGCCCCCTTTCCTCTACAAAGTGCCTTGTGGATACACAATCATTATATAATGGCAAACATTTAAGGACAATTCTACCTCCGGTTGATGAGAATTTTTATACAAGTAACGTTAGCAAAATGTATAAAGAAACTGAAAAATAAGCAGAAGGACAGCCCCCTCAACAACAAAAAAGAAAACAAAAAAAGAAGATATTTGATTGCCTTGACACACTGATTAAGTCATCCGGTAACTTTGTCTCAGATTCTGAAAAAAATCCTGGATTTAGCTCATGCTGCAATGATAATTATATACCTTTATAACACTACAGTCTACTGGGGGAAAACGAGTATGGTAAAGCCGACCACTCAAAGATAGGCACGTCTTGATCATTTTGAAGCGCAGACACTGATAACACGTATAGGGCCTCGCATCTCAGATTTAACCTGTTAAACGATGCCTTTAAGGAAACCTAATTTGTATAAAATACAATTTCGGCCTTTCATTTAGTATAACTTAGTTGTATACTAATCACAGATCTTAATGTGTTAGTTTTTAAAAAGTTACATCAGGAACCTGAAAGCTTAAGTTGGTGCCCATTATATGAGATGTCATTGTCGGCCAATAAGGAAGGGAAGTTAGAAAGTACAACTGGTATCACAGTGTCGGTCAATAAGAAAGGGAAGTTAGAAAGTAAAACTGATACCTCATTGGTCCTTGACCATAGTACAGGTCAGTCGAAATGTTGTATGCCATTGTACATCATTGACCTATAGCTATGAAGGATGTACCTACTGCTATTATTGGATGTAATGTGAGAGAAACGACTGCCGAGGGTTGAAGGAGGGGGGGGGGGGGGGAGGACACTGTATGATGAGATTGCTAATGGAAAATCTCTTATATAACAAGACCTAATTGATCTGAACTCCAAAACATAACTATCTAATAGTTCTCTTACATTTTTGTTATTGCCTTTTACCGAGTTTTTCTCCGAATTTTCTGCTATCGCTCTGATTTATACTGGGGATTGACGTCGGTGGTTTAGCATTTACTATGAGAAGCTTTCACAGAAGTTTCTCTAGGAGTCTATGTTTTATTCTTTACAAAACTTCAAACATAATAATGTACATGATATTTCAAATAAATATCAGGAACCGCCGTATAGCGTTCGACTGCGAGACGGCGCAAATCTGCCTATTCTAAATCCCATTCGTAATGGCTCCACCAGCGGCAAAAAATAATGAGTCGATTACAGGGAAAAGCCTTTTCAACCCTTATTTGATTATTTTTATCAGCATACCCCCGCCCCTTCTCAATTTTGTAGCTTATGACTCCTCAACGAAGTATCTCCTCGCCCTGGACATTTCTTCTTCGTGTAGACGACAAAATGCCCTACATCCCAAACCAATTTGATCCCCGATCCCATCCGTAAAGGCTACGGTATATAGCGGCTAACACTAAAGGTAGCTTATACAGTGAATCGTCAAGCATTTTGAATCCTTGTTTTTTTAACGATTTGTCAGCAATACCCAGCACCATTCAATCTTGGTACCTTTTAACTCCCTAACTAAATATATTATATTTATTATATTGTCAACAACAACGATATATGAGACTAGGCTCTTCAATGGACACTTACAAATTTAGTTATTTCCTCAGGACACTTAAGGACTGGGACTAGCTACCTCAAACCATCGTTGAACTGCCTTCTTTGGAGCAGTTCTAGGTGGCTCTTGAAACTATTTAGTTCCCTTTTCCGGAACTTTACCGCATAGAGCTGTATATCAACTCTATGCTTTATCCTCATCTAGATGCTGAACAGGCGCTGATGATTATCACCATAGAAGTAGAAGTAGATCCCCTTACCCTGGATCAGCTCTAGATCCTCTTGAAATTTGCTATCCGATCCCAATCGTAAAGGGCTCTGGTACCGGCAAAAAAATATAAGTGTCCGACGGTTAATCGTCAAGCATTTTCAACCTTCATTCTATTTTACTTTCCATCAGCAATCCCCCCACACCATTCCACCTTTGGCAGTTAATACTCCAAAACAAATCACCTCGCCCACCTCACCAGGGGCGGTTCCAGCCGGCGGCGAGGGAGGGGGCCCAATTCGTGAGAAAATATTTACCGACGACTCAGCCGACCAGCCAAATAAGCGGGGGAGGGGGGGGGGAATAAAGCTTTTTTTTTAAATCACCCCCCCCCTCCTTTGAGCAGGGGATGGGGGCCCATCTTCTTTTTTCTTAAAGGTAAAATGAACGTTTCCATCTGTTTTTTTAAACCAATTTTTATGCAAGGAGAGGGGGCCCAGGCCCCCTGATCTCCCCCCCCCCGCCCATGGATCCGCCCCTGTCTCGCCCTAGAAATGCCGTTGTCCTGTAGACAAAAATCATTCCTACAATTTAAGGCAATTAGCTGCCCCATCCGATTCGTAAAAGCTGGAATAGGGGCCGAGCGGGAACCATGAGTCACCCACCGACGATAAGCCCTAGCTATACCTCCTTGTGAAATTTGCTCCCCGATCCGATTAGTAAAGGCTGCGGTAGATGATTTTATTACATTTAAAAAATTTAAAAAAAACTCCCACACCCTTACCTGTTTGGCAAATCATAACTCCCGACGAATAATCATCTCGTCCTGTATAAAATGTTGTCATTGTTTAGAAGATATTCAGCCCTACATTGTCTCTAATTGTGCCCTCTGATCTCATCCGTAATGGCTGTGCAAGCGGACAAAAACAACGTGTAGCCTACAGAGAATCTTCAACCCTTCCCAACCAAAATTTTATTTAAAAAAAATTATCCGTCCGCCCTTGGGCCCTGAGTCCCACTTTGGAACCTAATTTCCTCTTTTTCGATCCACCAATCTCTTATAGTCCATTATAACCCACTGAAATATGACAATATGAATCTCTTTACGCAGTTTATATCAGCCTTCGATTTTTTGGTCAGTTCTCTTTATGCGAAATGAACGTTTTGCGGTTGTACATGGCACGTGTGGTATAGAAGACAACTGGTGTGATTATTGACATGCTTGCCATTCCCAGGATATAACATTTACTTGCCCTTGATACACGAAAGAGGTTGAGATTATGGTTTGAAAGTTTGAAACGATTTATTAAAAACTAACTTGCTTTTACTTGCGCGCTTATCCGTCACTTCGTGAAAATAGGGACGATCATTACAAAAACAGACCCAAGTGTGAATGAAAGAGGTTATTTTTTAAATCAAATAGACCTAGCGATATTCACCGGCCGGTCTTATCTGGGTTAATAACTTAAAAAGCATAGTTTAAGAACAAAAAGACAACCTGATAGAGTAATAGAGTTGAGGAGCATCATAACATCCATATGAGTTTATAATGTTTTTCATGAGTTATTTCAATCAATAATCCCTACTACGCAGACTTTTGGGGCGCGATTTGCGAAAATATTTGTAATATAAAGTAATATTGAGTGATTTAGTTATAATTTCATGTTTCAAAATAAACAAATGTTCTTGTTTTCTTCATGAACTTTTACCAAATTCGTAACATTATTGGCTCTGCAGTACAAAATCGGCCTTTAGGTAAGGGTATAAATAGTTACATAGCTTGAATGTTGTTGGTATCTTATTATAAAGATAATATTATGTCCCTAATGCAGCCAACCTCAAATTCTGTAGAACTTTGCAGGAATTATGAATATGTCATGTATGTCCTATCTGTGAAATTTAAACGTTAGCAGTGTCCTGATATTCAAATTATGCAAGGAAACCCGTTATCAGAACTAGACAAAGTATATATTATATACTTTGTCTAGTTCTGATATTCTTTTATTATTGTACGAGTCTACAAAAGAAAAATGTTTCTGTAAAATTCAGGTTTTCTCAATCTATTCAACATCAGCTTAACGGTTAAAAACTCTCCAAGGTTCGAATAAAGCATATCATAGCTGAAAGCAAAATGTATTTTGGTATTTACGTTTTAGAGTTATCACCAATTTCCTGAATTACTTTATGATACCTAGTCTAAAATCTTGTTAAGGATGGACCTCAATATCAGGTAAAATTTCATAAACAGAAGCCAAAATATTGTTTCCATTTGCCATTTCAAGTCTGTCTGAGTTTTCTTGTATGTTATTGTAGCGAGGAATGTTTGTAGCGAAGCGGAACGGAGTAATACCCAAATTTGAATAGACAAGCTTACATTTGAAATAGTTTTCCTTTGTAATTTTACTCTAAAGAATCTATTCGACAAACGTGTTTTATGAGCTTCAAAGCACCCACGCTCCACAGGTTACTATCATTGATAATAAATATATTCTTTATGTAAAACCTACCAGCGTGAACATCATTACAAATGATTTCATTCAAGGTAGTCCTACATGTATATACGTTTCCTTTCAGAACGTTCCTTTCAAATCTGCTTTTCTTTCTTCTTTAACCCGGCCTTGTAACAAGCTCATGTTTGAAATATCTTATTCACCTACAATACTGTGACAAGATATAAAGAGTGTGCCAGTCCGTTTATCATGGTATGCGACTAATGGGGATCGGATATAGATTTGTAAGATGATGATAAAGATGATGATTGCTATTATATTTATTATCATCATTATAATCATTATCATTATTAATATATTTTTATTTATCATCAGCGTCATCAACATAATCATCAATAGCAGTTAATAGTGTTGTAGTACTGTAGTAGTGTAGCAATGGTATCATTATAGTTCTTATTATCCTTAGGCTGATTATCACAATACGTCATGTGCCAAGGATGCTACATCCAAGATGTCTACCAAAACTCTCGATTTGTTGGTGAAATATTATCAAGAGAAAAGAAGAAACATTAGAATACATATTTTTAAATCAATTAAAATATAAGGTAGGAATATGTAGAGAACAATATCAAAATCACAGCGCTTCCTTGAATTTCGTGTTTTCACGAAGTGACGGTTATGTTTACAGCTCATTTCTCCCTAAATATAAGAAATTATGGAATAATTAAGAACTAAACATTGACATAATGTTCTACCCAAGGCAGGCGCGCCAGAATCCACGGGCCGATTGTACCGGCCTGCCACCCCCAGCCCCAAAAACGGTAAAATATAGGATAGTAACGTAAATCTTACCTTAAAAAAAAAAAAAGGCCCCCCGCCCTGACCCCCTCCCCCAATTGAAGAAAAAAATGAAACTGAGTGATTAATTGACAATAAGCTTCGTATTGCCATTCGCTCTGTCCCTTCAGTTTTCTTTTTTTCTTTCTCCAATGTCTCCTCATCTCTCTCTCTCTCAGCACTGCAATTCTTACACTTTTCAAACTCTTACTACGCTTTTTGCTCATCCTTTTCTACCCCTTCCCCCACCACCTCTCTCTCTCTCTCTCTCTCTCTCTCTATATATTCATTCTGTTTGAATCGCTTACCCTTTCTACTCTCTTCCTCTCTTTTCCCCCGATTAATTCCATGTATACTTCTCTAGGTCTAAGTTCTGATTATTTGTTCTTGTTTTGTTCCTTTGCCCTTCTCTACCTTGATCTTTCTCTCTTGGGGAGGGGGGGGGGTCTAGTTTTAAATGGTGATGGCTGCCCGATAAGAACCTCTTTCTTAAATGCTTAAAGGTACTATGTCCCATTTGCAGGCCAAACAAAAATGAAAATTTTAAATTCCAATAGAAAGATAATACTAATTTAGAACTTCCTTAAAAAAAAAAAGGGGGGGGGGGCTTGAAAATGTCTTTAAGTGGGAAATTAACGACTAGGCTATTACTTGTTGAATCGACTTAAGAGCTATATAGTCAGTAAGTGATGGTTTCGATTTTTAGACCATTGTACCAAATGTTCGTACGTTTTATGTTGGACAAAGATGCTAACAGATTTATCTTGGCTATTACGAGAAGTGGGTTATTAACGTATGTGCTCATGTATCCTTACAGCTCATTTTATTACCAGATAAGGAAAAAGCCAGTCAGTCACTTAATAGTGTCTGGCAGTGAAGTCTAGCAAGTAAACAAATTTCCTTGCATTAATTTGAATATTAGGACACTGCTACGGCACTGCTAACATTTACATTTCACAGATAGGACATAGCCTACATGACATATTCGTAATTCCTGCAAAAGTTCTACAGAATTTGACGTTGGCTGCAAAAGGGACATATATCACGTCCCTGCTCTAACTATACGATCAAATAATCGCTACATTAGCTTTATCCTTCCCTTCATGTGCTCTCTATCGAAAAGGCAGGTGAGAATACACACTAAAAATGTTGCAAACCTTGAGCAAAATGAAAGATATTCACTGAATCCTGTCCGACACGTTGACTTGTCTTTTTTTACTATTCTGGAATCAGCGTGAACATTTTTGCATTCTGTTTAAGAAAAGAGAAAGTGAAATCATTTGTATCTAATGTAACAAAATAATGTAAACAAGGATAAGCATCACATAATAAATTTCACGCCCCTCCCTCCCATTGTAGACGTACTGACGAAAGTGAGGTAGTTTTGGAAGTTGCAGAGAATGGAAGAAAAAAAGTGAAAGGAGGAGAGAAAGCTTGAGCGGGAGAGGAGGGGCTTTGTTAAACTATCAGCTATGTTAGAATTAAACATATAACTACGAATTATATGAACAAATGATAACCGAGGGGACGACGTATATTGATTATAAACAGTCGCCCATTATCACCTAAAGTTAAAATATTCATCGCAGATAATAGGCCCTTTTAAGATGTGTGGATATTTGCAAGAGAATGTACATTCCGTGCTTAAAAAAAGGCTTCATGCAAACTGTTATTTTGGTTCATCTATGTGCACGAATGATGATTATACGCAATTTGTATCGACATTGAAAATGAAGAGAAATTTAAACGAGTGAACATTGGTTTGACTTATCACTTCAATTTAATATAGCATCGCAAGTATAAACATACAAAATATATCAATTTATGCGTTTAATATATAACTTCATATAAATTTTATAAGCAACTTTAAACGGCACATGAAATGTTAATACATCATTACCTTAACCCTTTAATTGCAGATATATACTTTTTACATTCACGGGTTTTCATTGAACGAAAATATGACAAGGTAGAATATGAGCAATTCAGAATACACATTACACAAACTATCAAAACATGTTTCCATTAGGCATACGATTATTACTGTCTAACTTAACACACAGGAAATCAAGAACTGTCTGAATCAATTGCCAATATAATCAGGGAGTGGCGAGAATATGCCTACTTTTAACGTAATTTGTGCAATCAATAAATGCGCACATTTCAGAATATGACCGATCCACTACAACGTAGAAATATAGTTTTTCAATGTTACAAGACATAAAACAAGAAAAGCAAACACATCTACCTTTTGTACGATAAACATGTTATGCCGAATGGCGATACCCTGATTTGTTTCATAATTCTCTTTCAGATTTGTGCGAAATATCAACAACTTACTATTCGAACTTTCTTTCAAATTACATACAAATATCGAATGAAATGAATTAAAACATTACATGTATATAATGTATATAATTATGTGAGAACATCCAACAGTTTTTATATTATTGGAATAGGCTATATAATTACATTATATTTAATAAAATGTCCTCGTACTCTTACTCCATACGTACACAAGAAATTAAACAAATCGATGATAACTCAAAATTTTCCGTATTGAATGTCATATCAATTTCCAGAATATGGTCTGCCACAATCTGGCTCTACCAGAGCCGACTGAATAAAAACAATCGTAATTTGAAGTTTTAGCGCAAATCCCATCTCTCAAGTACACAGTTGCGATTCATTTGACACAATCGCAACTTATGCAGGGCACTGGTTTCATTTTAAAATCTCATGTTGCTGTCCATACAATGAGCGTGCGTATAATGTACATGTGAGTTGTGTGTGTGTGCGTGTGTGAGTGTGTGGGTGTGTAAGCGGAGTGAGGGATGGGGCTACTCCTTGCACACAGCCCTGGCTCCGCTTCACGCCCGTACTATTTTTTATTGGTGACTATCACTGTAAACATGAGTGACAAAGAAAGCGGACAAAATATACAGTTCCTCAGGTAGACAAAGGAACATCCCTTCACTGCTATTATGTAAAAAGGTGAATATGCATGCGACACCTGTTCTACACATTTTTACATAATAGTAGTGGAGGGATGTTCCTTTGTCTGCCTGATGAACTGTTTATTTTGTCCGCTTTCTTTGTCAGTCATGTTCATAGTGTATATCTGCAAAAGTTTTTGTTGTTGAAAATATCGTCACTTTGAGGTAATATGGTGCATTTGACATCAAAGCCTTATTCATGGAATGTATAATGTTCGGAAACCCAGCCTATATAATAACATGATATCTCTTTTTCTTGATCTGCCTAGTTCCATTTATATCAATTTCACTTTTGACTACACAAAGCATACCAACTAGCGCAAAGACAACTACGATGGAAGTTCAAGTTCCAGAGATTGACCCATTTTGATCACAAAGTAATACAGTAGAAATGTTCGGGAAAAAACAAATAAAAATCGAGGTCTTGAATAAAAACTTACAAAAACAGTTTGACATAATGTCCTACACGATGTAATACATTCTGAAAAAATTACAACTGATTATCAAGTTGGTTTAAAATCAGGTAGATGGACCATCTGGTTTAAACATAATCTTACCATACCCTTAACGTTCAATAGCACTGTGTGACTATGACCATTGTATCGCTTGAAAGAATAAAGATCTGCACATTCAACTTTGAAATAAGTGTCCCAAACCCACATTATCTGACCCGATGCTTGTGAAAGTTCTAGTTAAGTGGTGCACTTTCACAGATATTCAAAGAACATCTTCCTTTCCCAATCATCATCCTTGTTAGTAACAGCCTGTCGTGATTCTACAAGTTCTTTTTTCTTCATTGCCAAGAAACACTTCATGAAGTCAGGTCCTAGAGCTTCGACCATCACCTTGTCTTCCTTGAGCGCCTCTACTGCTCTCTCCATAGTATTCGGGAGATCTTGACCGCAGGGATGAATGCTATTCGCCTCATACGAGCTTCCTGTGGATTCTTGAGGAAGAGGAAGCTTTCTTTTGATCCCGTCCATTCCCGCTATTACGGTACCAGCTAAGAGGAGATAAGGGTTGCTCCCGCTGGCACCGATACGATTCTCAATGTAGGTGCCTTTCTGTCCGTTTATCTTGATTCGCATGGCGGCTGTTCGGTTGTCAATGCCCCAGGTCGAGTTGAAAGGAGCGAACGTGTTTGGTTTAAGACGGCTCAGACAGTTGACAGTTGGTGAGGCAAGGATTGTAAGAGCTGATGCGTGTTCTAGTAATCCCGCTACCCAGTGCTGAGCGACTTCAGACATTCCACATGGACTGTTCTTGTCATAAACGAGAGGTTCTTTGGTTTTGGCATCCCAGAGAGAGTGACAGAAGTGAGAGGAACTACCACTCCTATTTGGCCACGGTTTGGACATGAAGGACGCCATGTAGCCATGCTGTCTTGCTATCTCTTTCACCGATAACTTGTACGTGTGTGCGTTATCAGCGGAGCGTAGTCCGAACTCTGGACGGTATGTGATTTCCATCTGGCCGACACCACCCTCACCTTCTGCACTTTCGATGTCGACTCCAACCTTTGGCAGGTCTCTCATCAGCTGATGAAGTAGCTTGGTGTCCGTGTATGTCCGCAGGGTTGACAGCAGATTCCCATCCTTCAGCAGTGGCTCACGTGTCTTTGCATCCACAACATAGAACTCATATTCGTGAGCCGAAAAAAGAGAATAACCCATCTCCTCCAACTTCTGCAGCTGAATGTTTGCGATTCCTCGAGGGCACACCATCATGGGTTTCCCGTCGCGTTCTGCATTCATCAGCACTCGCCCGGTATTCTCGCACCATGGTATGACTTGAAATGTCTCTAGGTCTGGATGTAGCTTCACATCCCCATATCCTACCTCTCGACACAACCCGCATTCATATTCATCTGCGTCAGCCCCTGCGCCATTGAAACAATATGTGGCCAACGGCATGAAGAGACCCGACTTGCATGTTCTTTCAAAATGGCGGGCCGGTACAATCCGCGATCGAGCGATGCCGTAGACATCTGAGACCTCCATACGAATTAACTCAAGATGGTTGTCACGGATGGACTCTAACACCTTACTCAGACTCATCTTGGTCTCTCGCACTGTTTTACTTCAGAGGAAACCTGCACAGGAATAGAACGAAAGCATAGTATTATCATCTCTGATATGAAGTATTCAGTGAAAAAAAATGTCTTTCAAAGGGATATGTAATCTTAACAAACAACTGCACTTTAAAAAAATAACATAAAAGCAGACTGGTGAAAGTTTTAATTAATTTGGACAATTTTTGTTAGTACAATAATATACCTGATTTTTAATACAAATGCATTGTATTATGAAATATGTTGTTTTGAAATGAAATGTGATTTTATATTTAATCTAATTGTAAATTATCATGTAATTCAGCTGAGGCTGCGATATGATAATGAAACAAACTGATAAACTGAACTGAATTAAACATAAGAGGGTTATGATTTTTTGAAAGTTCTAATCACTATCTAGGGTCACTTCAAATAGGCTAAATCATTAATGTCACTGTGACGAAGTGCCGGACTACTTTCCAGTTTGTTTCAAGTTTCAACACATAAAATGATTAAAATGTCGATTTGTTAATATTTTATTATGGTTCAGTCGGATCTTTTCTTTTTAGATGACCTATAATTATATATTATCCATACTTTATTTTTAATATTGCCCCAAAGGAATAAGGCACTTATCGGGGCATTTAAAGTGCAATCCTTTTCAGGGGACACTTTGCCTTTGTTACTCGTCCACACTAATAAGGAATAATCAAAAAAGCTCACACATTATTTTAAATGTGTATTCATGTTTGATTAAGAAATAGATTGCACTGATGATCAGACCCTTGTCACCCATACATATGGAAATCATAATATACATTTTCTGTTTCAAGCTTTAATATGAACAGGATACAATGTCTAATGGCATATTATCAGCTGACATGATTTTGTCAAATAAACTGGCAATGCTGTATTTTTCAATTAAATGAAACGAAACTCCGGCACCTTCTGAGATTTTGCTCTCCAACAAACAAAATCAATGGATCATTCGTCATACAACTCATATTTCCCTTTTCAGTGTGAACTCGACTGACAAAGAATTTCTCAAAGATTTAGAACCATTAAAAATGAAAAGAATGAAAAGAATGAAAAGAATGAAAAGCCCCTCGGTAAATCACCTCGCATGCATGGCAATGCAATTTCACAAATAGCGTATGCTGCCATGGATCACATTGAAAAGTCCTTGACGAGACCAGAAAAACCAATGCCTACATTGCAACCCCTGGCGTTTTTTAGTTCAGCTCAATGTCATCATAATGTTGAGAAGACCTTAACTTCACTTTGCATTAAAATATGAATCGTTCGCGAAATAATGAATAAGTTTGTGTCCTGAATATATGATTAAAAATGGCATACCCAAATGATATACTGCACATGAAACAGTGTTTACCNGGGGGGGGGGTGTTGCGTGCTCTGTATCAGTGGATACAGATGAAACATACAATCATATTCACTTTATCAGATATGATATACATATTATATCATAGTCTTACATGACACAGTCGCCGAATGAAATGTTCGCCCACATGCTTTTTAACTACCAATTAATTTTTAGGTCTGTATGTGTCAATTATATAGAATTTCTGTCAAAGTACAATTTAATTTCGGTATAAAATTATGCCATTCACATTATCTCAATTAGAATTGATGTGATGTACAAATAGGTTCAAAACATGGACGTTATATCCCACCTTCAAAATAATATACAGAGACACGTACATTTTAACTTGAAATGTTAATAAACATCCTCATTTCACTCAGTATTAGATGCATGTAAGGACAAAAAGTACCGATTAATATCAAAAAATTCTCAGGAATCTATGAATTACTTTTTTGTTTGTTTTTGACGAGGAGGAATCTTATCAGTCCCACAACGAGATAATTGTATACAAGAAAACATAAAAGTATACTCCTTTCAGCTAGCAGCGAATAAAGACAAACACGGTGTCATTTCAGAAAACATTCCTTTACAATCATACGAAGAACCTCAGTATAAAGAGAGATGAGGACTTGAATGATGATGATGGTGTAAAGCACAGTGACACAATAGAAAGGTGGTGTGATGTAGAGCGATTTCGCGAGAATCAACATCTGTAGAGAGACTGTATAATGTAAGGAGGCGCCACGGATAAACCGATAGTTCAGGCAGACGACTTACCTCGCTTCCTGGAAAGTGAATTAATCAAATTCGATCACTCTTGAAATTGTGTTAGTTCGCAAGAGCAGTGTGCTCCCCTGAAGTGAGAACGAATCAAACAGTTACCAGTGTAGTGCTTTTCCTCATGCAGTCCTACTATGCACTTTATCTGACTGCACAGCCAGCACTCCTAGCATTAATGGCTCTTCAAATTCTGTATTTGCAGTAAGGAATCAAATCGCGGGAATTGAAGTCTAATATTTCCTACGCCTCTTCCCGCCCTTATTGTATGATTGTGTGTACGCTCCCATAGTGGAGTATCGGTTACACACAGTCTGAAACGTTAAGAGAGCGCGGAATAGAGTATGACCAATAATACCCGATATTATGTTTTTAAAGGGGTGGTCACTATTTCATACTATAAATCTACCAGCATTCTATACATACATTGTCTGAATGCGTATGCATGTTTATGGTGCTAAATGTTCAGAGGAATGAAATTATGACGAGATGCATTGCTAAAAAAAAAAAATAAAATTCATTGCATGTGCTTTACAGACATGATAGAATGCACAAAAAAACATACTTTGAATTTTAGGCTTTTTCTATATAGCTTTGTGAATTCGAGAGAGTGTGTGTGAGAGAGAGAAATAGAGAGAGAGAGAGAAAGGGAGAGAGTGTGTGTGGTGCGATGCTACGTGTGATAATAGCAAGAAGGAGTAGGGCCTATTATTAGTAATGATTTATTTCAATGATTATTTGCAGCCACTATCCAGATAGGGATAGGTGACGTCATTGTAGCAAAAGAATAGTACAACATTATTTTGATGGTTTTATTTTACAGGATTACAATGATCAAATTAAAACAAAAAACCTGAATGTATTGTTTTATCGCACAACAGACTGTTGTTGAAATAGAGTATTAAAAAAATGAAGACAAATTTAGCGCTAAAGAAACAACACGACACAAAACAAAGTGAAGGTTGACAAATTTATTTTGAAAAATAATTAGAAGGTAATTTGAAATTTGAAAGTATTTAAAACTGGAAACAATAAAGTTAAATATCGAGTTTCAGTCATGTTTGGCTTTAAGGTTCATCGTCTCTGTATGATGAAAGAATAAGATGAGAGAGGAGAAGTAGGCCTAGATGGCAAACTTCTCTTTAAATAGGCAGCCTTTGGAGCCATTGCCCAATTGCAAATTTGATAATAAACCTTTTAAATGAATAAATCACCCGAGAAACTAGTGACGTCAACAGACATGATGCAAATGTCTAAGCTAGGTGATGATTCTACCGTATTCATATATACATAACAAGAAATCTTAATGCCAGAATTTGTCAGTTTCAAAGTGTTGGTTATCACAATGTTAAGTTTAACATTTTTTTTTTTCCAGACACGAATATACGTCATTCATTTTTAAACGATATGAGTAACTTGTTTGTAACAATTGGTATTCATATATACATAACAAGAAATCTTAATGCCAGAATTTGTCAGTTTCAAAGTGTTTGTTATCACAATGTTAAGTTTAACATTTTTTTTTTCCAGACACGAATATACGCCATTCATTTTTAAACGATATGAGTAACTTGTTTGTAACAATTGAACTTTTGTCACTCTCACTGAATTTACCAAATCCAGTGTCGCTAGAATATCCATGGTGTCAGTAATATTTACCTATTTTCTGTATTTGCATTCATATTATTATTCAAACATTAGACCGGTAAAGAAAAATAAGTACAAGCCTTGCACTGCCGTGTTGCAAACAACTGGAACGAGTTACATTCCGAATCACAAAGGGGTTAGCTTTGGCCAAGCAATGTGAGTACCATGGGGGTAGGGGAACGGGGAGGGGGAGGCACTTGGGGGAACTGGCCTTGCAAGGTGGGTAAATATTGAGAGACCCAAGCGACTGAAAGGGGAGGACCATGGGGTTTTTGTCTACCATTTCCATTTATTCATATCCTTTAGTTGTCTTGCTTTTGCTTGGGGCAATTATTGATCAGATGAGTGGGCGGACATAATCCTAAATGTTATCTATATGTACAGTATTATCTGCATTTTGTCTTGTTTGTTTTTTCTTCTTTGTAGTTTTTTTAACAGGCGTGTGGAAAATGAGATATCGCAACCTACACAAATTGACACAGAGAAAAAAAATGCTTTATTTGAAAAAAAGTAATTAGGGTAAAGGGCACTTTGATGTTTCCCTTTAAGTTAGATCTGATGAATGCACCTGCTCATCTCACAACGCTCATGGAAACAGGAAGTCAGACGAAGGAGGAGGATGAATAAAAGAGATTCAGATGAGAAACATCCTCCGGTCTGGCACGCATCTTTTCTTCATCTTTCTTTTTCCTCCGTCTTTAAATGCATGATCTAGCTTTGGATGCCCGGGAGGTCTTTTTCACGCTTTGCTTAACTATTATGTATAGGCTGCATGTTTAATACGTGGGCGCGCGAGTCTGTGTTTACTGTGGGTGGGTGCGTGGGGTGCGTG
>BEXV01000011.1:566727-580769 GCA_003118195.1 Hemicentrotus pulcherrimus | reverse complement strand
GGGCTTGTCCAGATAAATCCAATATGGGTTACTAAATATTGGCCCCATACATAATGGTTCCATTTAGCCAAGATGGCACAAATTAGTGACCCAGCTTGCTACCTGGGAAAAGGGAAAATGTGAAGAAACGGGCAGAATAAAAAGGAAGAGGGGAGAGAAAAGTAAGAAAGACAAGAGAAAGAGGGACATATATTTTCCAGCATTTCCTTCAGGGGAACTGATGTGAATGGGCGATGATTTTCGGACAATAGTATGACTAATAAGATAGTTCACTAGTTGTTATGTTGTTTCCGTTCACCCTTTGTAAAATTCACGTCATTGTATTTTTTTTTCTCACTTATTTTATTTCCTGATATTTCCTAAAACATTTTTCAAAACACGCTAAAAGTAACAGTTGTGTATTTGTTTGACTCTTTTAATTTGGGCATTATTTCTAAGAAAAAAATATCAACCAATTCCTCAATATAAAGAACCCAGAAAGGTAAAGGAAAGCATCTGAGCAAGAATATCACATGACTTTTTGGCCAGTTCATTCTGAAGTGATTTTTAAAGCTATGTGGGGTTGATGATGCGTTTTTTTTCTTCTCATAATGCAAGTAAAGTACTAAAATATTGTATCATTGAAGAGAAAGACGGTTTTCTCCAAATGGCAGCATGTAGGAGGCGAAACTTTCATTTTTTTCCCTGATTCATACTCAGTATGTATTTTGTTTTATGATTTCATCCATTTCTTTGTTTATTTTTATCTCTACATGTAAAACATTTGAAGAGCTATTTTCCGAAAGGAGCAAAATCTTTTGATATCAAATGGAGATAATGATATACATTTTCCTCTATTTACCTTAAACAAAATTATAAACCTAAATTACGAGAGAAATTATGAACACATGCATCTTTTAATAACAATTTTCCATAGACACCTGAACAAAATCGGGTAAACAAAGAGTTCTTGTTAAGTTACACACATGGATCTATAGTGCCTCTTGAAAATAAGCTCTTTGTATGTACATAAACAAGCAATACAACAGAATACTCCAGTTCGATATTTTGGAGAAAGATTATTATGTCACCAACTTATTTTTGTTTTATTGAAAAGCTGATGTAGGCCTAAATTATGTATTGTGTTCAAACATAACAGGATAAGATAAGATAATTTAGGTATTTTTGAAGGTTAGAATGTTATTAAGTTTGAAGTTTTGTTTATAACACCCTTCCAATAATAATGCACCTTCTAAGACTGGTTATAGTTTTTGAAGAAAACATAGTGCTCTGGTCAGGACCGTAGGGGAATATGCTTATATTTTAGAGCGTATCTGGTATGAAAGGTATATCTGGGCGAAGAAGGGGATAATGGAAGTTTGTTGTTTGGTAGTTGGAACGTAAGTTTATATTATGTTTTTATTTTAGAAACAGACAGTCTCATGAGATCAGGAGTGGAAATTTTGAGAACCAAATTTGCATCAGTGATATTCTGTTTCATTGAATTGAGTTTCCCGCAGAGAGGATTCAGTTGGTTTAAATCAAAGAAGGAAGGGAGTCAAATGAAGAACCAAAAGCAATATTTTTTTCCATTTACTAATGAGAACTATGTTGTTTTTTTTAGATTTCCTTACACAGAATATTGGAATGGTTTTTTTCACGATGATTGTCGTTTGGAGACATCAATATTCATAAAATATATGTTTCTATCACCAGGAAATAAAGAATTTTCTGTCTACATGAACCTTTCCTGGTTGCTTATTAATGCATTTGCCCACTGGAAAAAATAATACTTTCACAAGTTGATATCCCTCACCATTGGATTTTTTGTTTGGTAATGTCTAAAAAAGATGACATCAGTCTGGTAGGCTTACACTGCAGGCAAGAGATATGACTACCATTTAGCATGTTATTGATTTTAAGACCACTCTCATATTCTCTGAAATGTTATNATTGGTGATTATACCACAGGCCTGTTAATTTGTGTACTGGAGCTTCGAAATAAGCGAAATCCGTATATTACCAAGAAACTGTAATTATGAAATGATTACCACCTCATAAAAAAGAATGATTTTAACAAATTCTAGTTTCAGGACGATGAATTATCACTTTATTGGGCTGTAGCCCCTTAATGTACACATTAACTGATATTCGATGCGTTACCATAGTAACTAACCATTGATGCCTGAAGTAAGGTTATGCGAGCGATGGGACCGAAGATGGAATTAATCCCTGCACACTCGAGGTGTCATTTAGAAGTAATGGATATCCGTTCGATGGAGTGATAGAGTGTTAGAGTGATATAAGTAGGATCGAAGCACGTTCTATAAACATTGTATAGCCTTCAGATTTATTCAATAGTATAAACATTATTGAAGTTCGTTATACGGGGAAAGAGAATGAAATGTTACGTTTATCACATTTCCATTATACATTTTTAAAAATATTATGAATGACCCAAAGTGTGAGAAATGTTAATCAATGACAAACAGAATGTTATGCATCCATTTGTATTATTTGGTGTCCTGATTTGTCATAATCCAGTTCCCTTTTTTTGTTCTGTGAGAGATTAGTTTATAATTAACTAAATACTTTGGAAGACGTGTGCTGAACAAACAAGGAACATCTTAATTTATACGATGCTTTTATCACAATATGTCACACTCTGTGAATCGTTAATCTGCTGATTTGTTGTGACCATGTTATGAACAGTTCAATAAATTTTAACCTTAAAGGCTTGTTTAAAAATGGCGCGGTAAAACACCGCACAAATTCAAAAACCGCGGCGAAAAAGTTGATGATGTTGCATGTAAGTGTTGTTGTGCATGTAAGTATTGTTGTGCACTGCAAGCTTCTGGAGCTATCAAAATCATAATAAATTTGGCCCAGTCTTGGTAAAGTAACCAGTACTGTACACAGAAAGATGCATACGGGACTACACAAAATGGTGTCGGGGCTAGTTTACCTTGATTTCCTTATCTTTTTGTGCTCATTACTCAGCCAGTATTCATTTTCTTCCAAAATTGTTTGGCACATGACTAATCTTGAACATTCAGTGTAAGTTTCGTTTAATCCTGTGAGATTTCATTTCTTTTTTTAAAACTAGAACTCAAGTTTATCTTTAAGATACAAATAAAGTATAACGTGAACTTGAAGCATAATGATTTGGCGTCATCATAATAAAAAAGCGACGCTGCGCCTTGCCCCGTCATGACTGAACGAGATTTCAGTTGGGATTTTTCGCCTATCGTTCATCATACAAACTGAAGAGAAAAATAGGTCTGAAAATTTTAATTTCAGAAAAAAATTCAATTTTAGAGTATATTTATGATTATAAACGCATGTATTTCGAATAATCATGATTTATTATATAGGCGCTCCATCTGTTTGTTATACTTGCACTCCATAATCTGGATTATTATTTTTGAGATCTCATCAGAAAGAGAATAAAACACTGATTTAAAACCTGGGTTTTGATTGATGGTTATAATGAAAACAAGAGTAGTATGGAATGCATTATTCATGCATAAGTGAGTAGTAAATGATTCAGTTTAATCAATGTCTTAGTGCGTCATTGCGAGGATTTGAATTTTGGACTGACCTGACTATGCCCCATGTCTATAACATAGGTAAAATATAAAATATGTCGAGTGAAACCAAATCTCATCATATTGCGTGATGACAAAAAATTGCATCCAAACTGCGCCATTGACTGCATCTTTCCTTTTATAGGCGGCTTCGTTTTGGGTGTGAAGTCGTTTTTGACCATCAGTCATCAGCTTTTTAATCACAACCACGTCATGCGCGATGGCCGAACGCACGATCTCCCTTAATTTAGTCAGCTTTTTAGCTCACAGATAATGAAGGTTCCACTAAATCGACCAAGAGCACGGTACGTCTTTTCTTTACCACCTCGCGTTACATACGTTAATGAACATCGTGGAATAAAGATATGAAGAAACATATTTGTATAAAAAGTATGCAGTTTGTACAATTTAATAAAATCAGGGCCCGGTTGCACTAAACTTACCATCAATTGTAATTGTTATGCAACGGGGCCCAGAAGTTAGTCGAATATACAACCAAATAACCATGCGCACAGGCACAAGATGGATAGGGGTTCCGAAACATTTGGGTAAGGTTACTTTTATTACCCTAAATACCTAGATATATCTTTTTAAATATAATTATTATGGGCGAGGAGTACCATACGGCTATGTCACGCCCCTCTCGTCTGCCTATTCCTTGAATACATTTTGATTCAATAATTCAAATCTCCCCATGGCTTACAGTATAGGTCGCGAGAGTCTTCTTTGTTCTCAACTCTAGTGTATCATATTTACGTAAACTGAACTTGAACTGAACTTAATTCAGAATCAGCCTTGTGTTAAACTACATTGGATATCAATTCAATTCAGCTTAAGTTCAAGAAAACAACTTAACCATGGACTTTCGTATAATGTCCTATATCTGACTAACGGGTGTGGCTCTCCCTTTTCTATACGTTTTCCATATCAAGCCACATTATAGGAACCACCGTTATGTCAATTACAATTTGTGTTATACTGTTTTTCACAATAAATCCTTTCAAGTATTCGTCTAGTAGGACATTACTGAGGACGCATAATTATTACAATCATGATTTCGATTCATCGATCTGGTTTGATTATACAGGTGTATGATCACTATACTCACGTGTCGATCGCATGCAGAGAAGAGCTCTGTATCCACACTATTCAATGTCAACTGGTATGTCATTCGGTAGAAGCATTAGAAATACTGCCAGCATCACATCACAAGTACATTTTGATAAGATTATTTGGTAATATTTTGATCTAGCAAACACTGAGAAATCAAGGCTAGAGGAATTGTGATGTTTTAACTTCTGCTGCTGGTAGGGTTGAGGTTTGTCCCCTGTCTGCTCTATACTATGCCCGACACACTGCAATGAGGTTATTTGATTTGCCTCGACGATCAACGTATTACCACACTCAGTCCATTTCCAATGGAAGAATGAATTCGTTCCCAAGTACGCTCTGCCATTCATATCTTGTTATTGATATCAAATTATGAATAAAAGAACAAAGCGTTAGTTACCAATGCATGACTACAGCATACGAGGCTGACATGTCTGTCTCGCGAGCCTTCTGACAATTTTTCTGGGTGTTCACGGACTGACAGTGCACTAGAACGACGACCTACGAGACCACGAGACTGAAAACTTGCAAGATCGATATGCCGATCTCAATGCCCTAATAACAACATTTCTATAGGGATAACTAGACCGTATTGACGCTTTCATGAACACTGTCGACCTATATTAAATACTTGGTGAATAACACGGATGACGTCCAGTGCCTCGGGGTGATACTCAAAGAGATGACATCAGTTCTGACCAAATAAAAATGATCATATTACGATCAAAATAATGGGTCACATTAACAGAAAATATATATATTAATGTGACTTTTGACTGGATTCTCTAAATCGAATTGGATTCAAATTAATGGCAATAGTTTAACCCATAACAAGAGTACTTTGACAAAGCCCATAATGACCTTTTACAATTTTTTCTTTTCCAATTTTCAATTTAGTTATTATTTCATTATGTCTCAGTTGTTTACATTTGCATTCCTTTACCTATAGGATACTAATGACAAATCGTTAAATCGTAAACAGAGTGGGGAAGGCAGAAGTCATTTTCCTCAAGCATGTAACGGGTAACCGAATGACTTCTCCAAAGTGATTATGTCAAAACATACACCGTTGTGTTTGATTTTTCTCATCACTCGAGAGTATTCAGTCTGGTCGTAGCCATTGATAATATGGATTATTTTGTGTTTATCGTTTCCAATTATGCTCAATCAGTAAAGAGTTATAAAAGACACCAATGGGATTACACATTCAGGCAGCAAGGAGTAGGCCAACATGCTGAATCACCAGTTTGCATCAGTGTTTAACAGGAATGAGGACATGTCAACCATGAAGGATAAAGGACCAAGTCCATTTCCAGACATGGCTGAAATTCACATCTCACCAGCTGGTGTCTACAAACTGCTTTCTTCTCTCCAAGTACATAAAGCTACTAGACCAGACAAACTGCCTGCCCAACTACTGAAGACGCTGTCATTGGAAATAACTCCAGTGTTGACTATGCTTTTTCAAGCTTCACTGAATCAAGGAGATGTTCCAGAGGACTGGAAGAAGGCAGACGTAGTTCCCATCTTTAAGAAGGGAGAGCGGTGCCAAGCAGTCAATTACAGGCCAGTTTCACTGACATCTATTATCTGCAAGACGCTGGAACACATCGTATGCAGCAGTATCCTTGAGCCCCTTGATGACTTTCACATCCTGTCGGATGCTCAACATGGATTCCGGAAGAGACGGTCTTGCACATCCCAACTTCTCCTCACTATCCAAGATCTTTCCAGTGGAAATTACTCGAGAGACCAGATAGATGTAATCCTGTTGGACCTATCAAAGGCTTTTGATCAGGTTCCACATGGAAGACTCCTCCATAAGATCCACTACTATGGAATCCGAGGTAGCACCCATAGCTGTATTGAGGAATTTCTTACAAGACGCTCACAGAGGGTATTGCTTGATGGATGCTTTTCTCAAACCTCTCCTGTCCTGTCGGGCGTTCCCCAAGGTAGTGTAGTCGGGCCTCTTCTCTTCCTGCTGTTCATCAATGATCTTCCTGACTGCATATCAGCCAAGTCTACAGTGAAATTGTTTGCAGATGACTGCTTATTGTACAGGAAGGTGTCAAGTGCAGATGATGCAGAATGCCTGCAGAAGGACTTAGATGCGCTCCAAGAATGGGAAGCAGACTGGCTAATGCAATTCCACCCTCAAAAATGCCAGGTTATGCATGTCTCTAGTAAACGGCAGACATCCAAAGCCTCCTTTCCTTACTTCATCCATGGAGAGCAGCTACATGTAACAGAAACTGCAAAGTACTTGGGAGTCCACATCCAGAGCAACCTGAAATGGAATCACCATGTAAACGTCACCACCAAAAAAGCCAACTCTGTACGGTGCTTTCTGCAAAGAAACATGGGGGCCTGCCCACAAAAGACCAAGGAGTTGCTGTGCAAGACGTCAGTACGCCCTGTGATGGAGTATGCTGCAATAGTGTGGGACCCGTCCACCCAGGAGAACATCAGAAAGGTGGAAATGGGGCAAAGCCGTTGTGCACGCTTCGTCCTGGGGGCCATCGGCGCACAAGCAGTGTCTCAGCCATGCTGAATCAACTTAAATGGGCAAGTCTGCAGGAAAGAAGGACTCAGCATAAAGTAGGCATGGTTTACAGCATACTCCATGGCCTGGTTGATCTTCCAGTCACCTACTTCATACCAGTTGTTGGTCCCAGCACCCGTGGAAATCCACAGAAGTTCCATGTCCCCTTTGCCCGAACTGTGCTATTCCAAACCACATTCTACCCAGATACTATCCGACTGTGGAACTCCTTACCATCTGCTGTCGTCGATTGCACCTCTTTGGAACTTTTCAAGAAGAAGGTGCAAGACATTAAGCTCCGTTGAGGTTCAGACTGTTTTTTTAGCTGCACATAGAATTCTTGTAGAGCCTTTTTACTTGCACTGTACACTCGGAACTTGACAAGCACAAGGTACGATAATACGCCAACGGCGGACTGTACCATACTGGAAGAAGAAGAAGATATGACATTTTCAGTATTCTCCTAGGCATGACTCAAACGAGTCCCAGAGGAAACATTCCGATGTTCTGGATCGAAAAGTTATTAAAGTTCGCTATTAAAGTTCATCCCTCTTGAACTCTGTACATCCTTCCAGGTCTTTCGCACCAATTACTACTGACAGGTGATGTTCTGTCTATGGTTCTATTGATACCGTCTTAAAAGAGAGGAAAATCTATAAAATTCATTTTGTTGTTGTTGTTGTGGGGGGGGATTACTTTCAAAACAAAATTTAATGAAAATTTTAAGCCAGAACTTTAGGGTATATGAGAAACCGAGGTCGATTTCTACAAGATAAGCACTGTTTTGAAAACACCAGTTAAACACCATGGCCCTGTTGCATAAAACTTACCATTGACGGTAACTTTGCCATCAATGGCAACTATATGGAAACAGGGCTCAACACCCAATCAAAATCAAGGTTTCCATGGTAGTTGCCATCGATGGCAAAGTTACCGTCAATTGTAAGTTTTGTGCAACGGGGCCCATAGCGGTAAATCACGTATTATGGAATCACAGTTTTATTTCTAATATCATAAAATCATGAAATATAATATGTTCAATTAAAACAAGCCAAACTGACATCCAATCGGTTTCAAATATATTTATTGCCAGACTGTTTTATTCGTTTGGTTTGTTGAAGGACAATGTGATGACAATCAGAGTGCACTGGTTTCCGAGGCACTAAACTTATGGGCATGCAATGAAGATGCCACGCCCATTTAAGAAGTGCCACACCCCCATCGGATAAGACTGCGAGAATCTCTTGTAGGTGAGGAAAAAAAACGGGGTCGACGTTGATATCATTGAATTGGTTATAATGAGAGTGAGAAAGGGGAGTTGATACTGTTTTCACACTGGCAATATTTTGCTTAGCCCCGTACTATAGGTGGGGTTAAGGGGGTATTAGCCCCACCTATAGTACGGGGTTAAGCCTATTCCACTTTGCTGTTAATCTACCGAGGCTATAGAATCAATTGAAATTTATATTTTGATATAGCTATGACTGTAATAATAATAAAAATATTCCCTTCTTGTATAGCATATATCACATTATGAAATAACGTCCTTTTGCGAAAGGGAAAGAGTGAGTGAAGGGAAAGAGTGAGAGAGAGAGAGAAGGGGTGGGGTGGGGGTGGGGGCGGGGGCTGCTAACGTGTATTTTCCTTCCTGCCGTGAGTTGCCTCAAGTAGAGTTACCGGTACTCTGTTTTCGTGTGATACAAGAATTGCTCTCGCTGATATTACCGGTACAAGGCCTACCGATGAAACTATATTTTCGATGCAACACTAGATATATAAAATTGGTAGTGTTGAGTGGAAATATATCCGCCATCTTTTGTCGACATCATTGACACTGTTAGATTAAGATCATTAGATCAGATCGTGCAAATGCATAAATCAAAATAATCCAAACAAAGAATCAGACAAGTTAAAGAATTTATTGTGTCATACCTCTGTCTGGCGTGAGCATGAATGAAAAAAAGTTGTAATCTTTAGTAAAACATCTTTGAGGAATTTACAAGTACTTACACTTGAACTCTAATTTAGCTAAGATTTAGTATGTGTTACGAATTCAAGTGAATTCATGTGCTTTCTGGACTAACTATTGACTTTAAAATCTGCCAAAATTCGACTAAAAGAGTCACATTTTCTCAAAATATATTTTTGCTATCATGACACGATAAAAGAAATGTTGAGGGTAATGAAAACAAAAAATAAACCGGAAAGTGCCCGAAGGTGACAATTTGTGGGATAGATTTTACAGATTGCATCCAAGATCAAAGGTCATATGATTAACCCTAGGTGACCTTATTTTCCTATCAAGGGCAAGATCAATATAGGTCAATCTTATTAGCCATCGGGTATGCCGTGGTCAAGAAAAATCTGTCAGTCTCTTGTTCGCTATGTCTCTCTCTCTCTCTACTTGTAGTCACTGATAGTACCTTTCCACGCATACTTTGGTTATGTCTTCAGTCTTCACACATCTTTCACAAAAAATAATCATAATTCCATTTATACATGGCAGCCTTATAGTCCTCATCGTCACTAAAACATCAAATAAAAACTTTCTCATTTCTTTGATTATTTTTTTCTTCAATAATTTATTCTCAGCATTTTGTTCGGGTTTCCCTTTTTACTTTCTGTATACATACCCTGGATGTCTAGATGATAGTCTCACCCCCCTCTCTCTCTCACTCTCTCTCTCTCCTTTCCCTGTTTCCCAACTTCTATGTCTTTTTCTCTCTTCGGAGTCCTCTATCTTTTTAACGTTTCCTGGCAAATCCCCCCAAAGAAGAATTAGGTTGGGCTCTTTGAACACCAAACTAGTCGAATTCCCAAACAAAATATGCACTTTTAAACATTTGTATTACATTCAGCTACCCACTAGCGGAAACTTGTCACTGTAGGGTGGAATATTATATTGAGTGGTATAAGAAACGGCCTGATACTTTTTCGTAATTTTGTTTCATGTTACAATCAAGAAATCAGATATACCATTTTCCCTAAAAAATATTGCACCTTTTGATCTATATATCAGCATTACCTTAATCGTGCTGAATATAATTTCCTCACCAAATTTTATTTCCTTTGTACATTGAATCAAATCACAATCACGAGTTGTTCATGATTGTGAAAGTACAAACAACTCATTGAAGAGCTGGACAACACAAGCAGTTCGTCGTCGACTTTGGACTCCAATATTGTGTGCATCATCAAACGACGATATAGAATCTAATCAGTCGATTTTATTAAATATGTCGTTTTATGCGTTGTAAAAAGTGTATGATACTGTGATTATTGATTAGATTCAGATTAGATTCAACATCTAGAGCTCGATCTATAAGCACGAGCTCGGTGGGTTAGAAGTAATTTCCTAAGTGGAAAGTGAAAGGTGGATTTTGTGAACAAAATCTGTACGTTAGGCCCATATCATATTAATGTCCACAAGTTTACAAAGATGTAACTCTTTACATTATTCATTTTTACGTTAGATGAAAGGTATTGCATATTATAAAAGTACAACGAAACACCAGTCTATGGGCTCAAGACTGCAGATATTTTATGTGTGCATTGTATTGAAATATCTTCTAATATCGTTATTGCTGCCTTCAGCTGTTTCCTATAGACTGCTCTTCAGACCTCTAAATCACAAAGGTATATGCTCTCGAGTATCGTCTATCATTTTAGAGCACTGAATACTATTGTAGAACGAAAGACGTAGCAATTCCTTTGCCATAATTACCATGCATAACTCAGACATTACTTTTGAAATGAAAAGCAAAATACAAAACTCTATTCCCGCCACAGTGTTGTATAGCGCAATTAGTTTGATGTAATACACAATGTATGATAGCGGTAAATGCAATAACCATGATATATTATAGCCTCATTATTTGTGACAGTATTGCGGGAGTCTTCTGGTAAATGAATATCACACTTCTAGAATATTGAACAGAAATGCGTTGTATGATAAAAAGTAATCCTTGATCGGTGTCAAAGAAAAAAGACTAGGTTTTCATCAAGTCGTGTGAAATAGATTTCATGCGACATGTAGCATGTTAGTTGGCGTTGGCCTTTCAAAAAAAAACTGCTACATTGTGAAATCGCACACAGTCTCACGAGACTTCTGCTTTCTGCTGTAAAGCTTCAAAAGGCATGATCATAACACCGACGTGAATTAAGAATATATTTTGAGAAGAAATAAACCTTGTTCAGTATCTCCCGACACGACAAAGATACTTAACAATACCTCTCGTTTAGCGTTATTGAGGTCAATGAGTTTTGGTCACTGGTCAATATCTATTTTTGTGTAAATCTTTCTGACAAAGGAAGTTCAGTCTCGGTCTGTAAGATTATGGTGAATACCAAAATACTCGCATTTGTTAACTCAATCAGACCATGATGTACAAGCTTGAGTACTAAGAGTGGGCAAGAGAAAAACAATATTACGAGTGCTAAAATAGACCCTGTATTATAACAGTTGTCATCCGCAAACCCTTGGAATTCGAATTATAATATTTGTCAGTAACTTTGCATTTTGGTAGTGATCTATGGAATGCTCAGGATGATAGAGAATTTGGAGAATAAAAAACAATCATTATCGAATTAATGGTAACAAAGAGAGAGAGAGAGAGAGAGATAAGAGAATATACAGTCACAACCTGCTGCAAATATATATTGTTCTCATAGCATTGATTTAAAAAAAAAATAATGTATTCATTTATTTTTTTTATACGTGGAATGGAACACTCTAACCGCAAAAGATGATTTCCAATGGGGTCCATCATCATTAAAAATCGTATAAAAGAAATACAGATACATACCTAAATCACCACCAACAAAAAACGTTTCCGAGTCACTTACGTTCTGTGTCTATAGCTGATCTGAAGGTTGAAGCAGAGTGTTGTGTTTCTGGATTTGTTCTGGTGGTTTGTCTGATCAGCTGCTGATCAATAAAATGCATTTGACTGTGCCCGCCTGGACGAACCAAAACAGACGACAATTACCTCCTCCCCTCCGAGAATGAAACATTTCTCGTCAGAGTCGATTGGTGGCTCACTAGTAAAAGTCACCTTCTTCAACATGAAACTTCTACATTTTGCGCCATTATTGAAGCTTCTCTCTTTAGTTGCATAATGGTGGAAATAAATGAATTTCGAACGTCAGAACGAAAGCATTGATTCAAACGGGCAGTTCTTAAAACCAAATTGGCATGGTCGCCTTTTCTCTTTGTTTCTTATTATAATAACATAATAAGAACTTTCAACAATAGGAAAACAATGATTCGCGCTAAAAAGTTGGTAATGTATAAACAGTGTCATAATTCAGAACTAGGTAAACCCACAGAACTGTAGAATATTTAAGAGTTCTGTGGGTAAACCATACCGGAGGTGGTATCTTCCATGAGCAAACGGGAAGGGCGGAGTACAATGACAACGTCCTTAGATAGTTACAATTACAAATTATTTCTTAATTGTCTTTTACTTTTCTTCTTCTTTCTGTCTTTTATAATTTGATAAAAAAAGATTTATTCTTACGTTGGGTATTTACAAAAAGAAATATTTTCCTTTTCTTTCTGTCTGTAATAATTTGATGTAATAGGTTTATTCTTACGATGGGTAAGGGGACATTTTTGTTGTTGTTGGGGGTCCCAAAATTTGAAAATTTGGCCGATCGATATTTCGTTTCCTTGGGGGCGGGGGATGGGTAAGGTCCCTTTTTCGGTCACCCATTAGCACAATGATTTTTTTGTCTTAAAAAAATTGAGGGGGGGGGAGGTTTGCCTTCAAAACACATACACACACACACACACACACANCCCCCCCCCCGCGTATGCGCCATGTATTTGGTCAAATACACTCGTGCGCGAGTTCGTATTTCAACTACTTCAGTATGATCACATTATATTTCTCTGTCTCCGGTATTACAGAATGATACATGAACTTATAAATCAATTTTTATGAAATATGTTTAGGCCCTGGCATACTTTAGAATAAGATACCAACAGCATTCAAGCTATGTAACCTATTTATACCCTAATCTAAAGGCCGATTTTGTACTATAGAGCCAATGATGTTACGAATTTTGTAAAAGTTCACGAAGAAAGCAAGAACATTTATATTGTTTATTTTGAAACATGAAATACTAAATCACAAAATATTACTTTATATTACGTTCGAAAAATCGCGCCCCAAAAGTCTGCGTAGTATAGTGATTATTGATTGAAATAACTCAAGAAAGAACATTATAAACGTATATGGATGTTATGATGCTTCTCTATACTCCATTACTCTACCTTGTCTTTTTGTCCATAAACTATGATTTTTAAATGACGCAAATAAAGACTGGCCGGTGAATATCGCTAGGTCTATTTGATTTTAAAAACCTCTTTTATTCACACTTGGGTCGGCTGTTTTTGTCATAATCGTCCCTATTTGCACGAAGTATAGGAAGTATAGGATAAGCGCGCAAGTAAAAGCAAATTAGTTTTTAATAAATCGCTTTCAAACTTTCAAACCATAATAATCTCAACCTCTTTAGTGTATCAAGGACAATGTTATATCCTGGGAATATGCTTCAGAATAGCTATGCACAATTATTACTCCGATATAACCTTATTACGCAAAAAATCACATGGTGCTTAATGGGGGAAGCAACGACTAAGAAATAAACAAATGAAAAAAGAACCATACATACATCTACAAAAAAATGAATAAAAGAAAACATAAACATGAAACAAGAATCCTTTACTATGGACTTGTCATTAATACGTTTTTTGACGCTTTGTTATACAGCGCCATCACAGGATCAAGATCTTCTGTGAGTGGGGGGGGGGGGGG
>BEXV01000011.1:554211-564321 GCA_003118195.1 Hemicentrotus pulcherrimus | reverse complement strand
GGGGGGGGAGGTGCTAATAGTGATAACGGTACTTAATTTATGTTATCAAATATCAATTAATTTAGTATAATAATGCACACATACAGAGTTGGCTGAGTTTAGTGAACTCCCTGAGCATGCACCTTTTAACGATTTTACACAAAATAGTAGGCACGAATTCTCGCTGTCGCTTATACTCCCCATACATGTAATGCACCGATGCAGCCTCTTGGACCACTTCCGGGACCTACTTGTACATTACGTATGTGCCCGAAAGCTATTTACAGGATCCTCAGTTTTTGTGACGGAAGCACCAAAAAAAAAAGGAAATAAATATCCCAAATCTTAACGACGACCGGATTGAAATAAAGAATGGAATGCCCTCCTTAAGTAAGTGACAGGCTTAACCTTAGAATACTCCCACCAAAAGGCTATGGCCCAAATTTACAAAGGAGGTTTATGTGGGTCATTTGATGCAATTCGATGCATTTCAGACCAAGGTTCAGACAAACCTTGGTCTGACACGCATCGAATCGCGTCATATGACGCACATACATGTAAGTGCTGTAAACCTAGGTTTGTTGACGAACCTCCTTTATGAATTATGGCCAATATGTCCGTTGGTCATTCAACAAGCAAACAAATCCTGTATTGTAGTTTAGACCGTTAAAATTTTAGACAAGTTTTTGCCCTTACATGTACCACGGAATTGCACTGGAAACAGTTTAATAATCTTGAATCTGTTGGGACATTCTGTATACATTATCTACTGTACATGTGCATGTACAATGATAAAACATGGCACAGAGGGAATAGTTTATGTGGCACGTACACGTAAGAATTGATTTTGAATAGATGATCTCATGTGCCCCACACCCCTACATATGTACTCTGAGAAGAAAAGAAGTAGTGCTTGAGCGTAACACCTTGTCACTACATTTCAAGAGATGGGAAACCTGCAGTTATTTAGAATTATTGTGGATTTGTATTTCTTTTTGAACAAACATTTTTTTTGGTGTGTGTGTGTGTACAGTTTTGTAATTGGTCTTCTGCAGAATCTTGCACTTCTTGCACGTCATGGACTGGTAGAGGTATGTGTAGGGATAAGGGAGGGGCCTGGCATTGGGAGGAGAGCAGGGGGGAGGGGTTTGGAGGGATATTGTCTTTGAGTTGGGTTTTTTATACATTTTTCTTAAGTGAAAAATGTAAAAAGGGAAAGTTGCATTGCAGTTGCACTTTCAGAGTTATACACTAAATAATTCAAGTAAGCTGAGATATTAAGTTAACTATTATTAAGAGTTACAACTTACACTGTGCCGGTATTCATTATGCCATATAATGTACACAATATCCATTAGTACAGATGTACAAAATGTACATGTATCTGACGGTAAAGATCTTAAGTGTACTTGTGAATTGTAAGAATTTATATTTATGCCTTGAGCATGATTGTTTATTTTTCAATTTTGTAATGAAATTAACAAGATAAAAGAATATTCAAAAGCCCCAAAATAGTGTCAAGTAGTACAATATGAACTACAAAACCTGTACATACAACTGCATTTGTACAACTGCTCTGTACCTGTACTTGTACAATGTACAGTGTATAATATGCTGACAGTATCATACTGATACATGTACATTGTACTTTGTACAGGTATGTTTTGAAACCGTTCATGTACATGTACATGTAGATTGGTTTCTAGTTTGACAAATCAGGAATGATTAATGACAGAACAAGTTCATGAATGCTTTGTCATGATACATGTACATGTAGGCATTTTACAACAAATCTACAGATATGTGTAGAGCAATTCAAATCCAATGTAAGTCTTGATTTATTCACCTGTTGGTGAACTTGAGGCCAGTCACATCTTGCTACAGTGATGACTCACCAAGCCAACGTGGATCCACTCATTCCTCATTGCTTGATGCATCTTCCAATTTAAACTTGATGAATCCTCTGCAGATAATGTTTGTCATATATGAAAATATGTACGCCACCAGTGTGCAAGTCCAGGCAGATTCTGTGATAATGAAGCAGGCAATGATAAAACCTACAGTAAATGTAGGTTCTTACGTGTATGTTTTAAGGTATTGGTATTATGTGCACTGCCTCATCTTTCTTTATTTTGTTAAGTTCACAATAGCACAAATAGCATCATAGCAGGTTTTGTGTGTACTAAACTCGTAATTACATGTAAGCTGATGACAGTGAACTTACATGTACTTGAAATTGATATGCAGATTGGGTTTCACTGTTTTAATGAAAGCAGCTACCGGTAATTAAAATTTATCAATAAGGCATCATACTACATGTACATGTACATACCTTATACATGTACATTTACATGTACATTATGTCAAATTGTCTACCACTGTTGTGACATGTGTCATCATTTGACACATCATAAAATGACTGTTGGAAGGTACAGTACATGTCTGGCACATTTGGAGAGATGATTATTTTGTTCATAAGACAAATCCTTTCACTAAAGTATTTTCTGAAGATTAANAAAGCCTACAGCATAGGTCAGCGCAGGTATGGTGTCAGACCTAGTTTTATAGTACGCTGCCCTCATAGTGGCCTCCTCCTACGGCCACACCATCCTCCAGCATACTATCCTCTAGGGTGTTTCCATGACGATGTCTGTCCAGCCAGCCATCTCAAACTATCTTCTTCATCACTATTTTGTGTGAAGTCCCCTACCTTCTGAATCATTACTACCAACTATCCCACCTTCTGCCTTATTATGCCTCCCAGGATGATACCTCCCAGGATGATACCTTGGAGGATGGGGCTTGCGATTGAGGAAATGGCTGGCTATATTATGCAACTTTGGAATATTAAATATAGAATACTGAAAATGTACTATATCACAAGCAACCGTGTCTCCAAGAGCCCCTGTGATTTTTGCATTATTGTCTTGTGTTGTTAAGGTGAATATGTGTAAGAAATGGACTGTTGAAAATTGAAACTCAATTATATATAATTGAGAGAGAGAGAGGACATAGATATTTACCCTTCCTGTTTTAGATAACTGTTTCAATTCTTTTACAAGTTAAGTTGCCCCCTTTCAGGATTTGTTTTAAAAACAATCTTTTATGAACATGTATGTTTTTCATGGTGCATTGAATGACAGAAGTGCCACACAAATCTGGATAAAGTAAATGTTGTGATTGCATTTTGCTGTAAAAACCTGCACTTTGTGACTGTAGGCTACATGTAGATGTTCAATTGAATATCTAGAAATACACATTTGTTGACATGAATGTTAGTGTACTGAGGGCAATTGTTGAAGCAGGGAGCAATAATTTCTGTATCGAATCAATACGCTAGAGGCAAAATGTATTTGATTGTGCATTTCTGTGCAAGGCGCCTCCTTTTCTCTATCTGATGATCACCTAAAATCACACATTTTCTGTCGCCTGTGCTGCCTTAGGTCTACAATTTTGCGAAGTTGTGAGAAATTTGACTAAGGAAACAATATAATAGGATTCCCTTTTCCTCTCTCTGCTCCCAACTTGTTAACCTTTAGCTATGTGCAAAAGCTTGACAATTTTGAACGATGTTTTATGGAATGTTGATCATCGCAGTGTAGAGGGAGAAGTGTACAGTTTCAGCTTGAAATGTGAATTTTAATTCAATGTTGTTTTGTGAACTCCTTTCCTTCGAGTATGAAGTTACAGTCTATATTTGTCTCTTCGGAAAATAAACCTTAAAAAAAAAAAGGGAACAGAAGAAGAAAAAATGACACTTTTTTTCATCTTCGATGTATATTTATGAACAATGATAATACCAAGCACTTACTACGCCTTTGTAATTGGTAAAGTATAAACCCTGGGCCTGCATTGTATTTCCATGGTACATGTAAATTGTAGGTTTGATTGCTTTTGCATGCAATCTATTTCTGAAATGAAATTGGCTGGTGTGCACTAATTATCGACATTCACTCATAATTTGCAGACAGCCAATGAAATAACCTGCCATATTAGAGTGTGAAATAAACAACCCACCCCCTCTATCTGTCACTAATTGATTCTCTTCATCTGTTTATGTGCGACTCCCTCTCTTGTTTACTGATAACCTTGGATCAAACAATAGCTCTATCCAGGCATATTATGCATTGCAGTGTCACAGAATACTTTAACATATATTAAAAACTGTAAACAAGGACACATTGAAAGGGAGACCTTAATCAAAGGTAGGAAAAGGTGAAATACATGTAAAGGTAAGGCTTGTATTGTAAATGCAGCCATGCAAATGCTTACATAGACATACTCAATGATTTCAATTGCAATACAATGTAGATCTACTGACGGAAAAGATTTTACTCTCTGCTTAGCGTAAACTGTTTTGCAATGAGTAGTTAATATACTTACATAAAAACAAAACAAANCAAGAGCCCCTGTGATTTTTGCATTATTGTCTTGTGTTGTTAAGGTGAATATGTGTAAGAAATGGACTGTTGAAAATTGAAACTCAATTATATATAATTGAGAGAGAGAGAGGACATAGATATTTACCCTTCCTGTTTTAGATAACTGTTTCAATTCTTTTACAAGTTAAGTTGCCCCCTTTCAGGATTTGTTTTAAAAACAATCTTTTATGAACATGTATGTTTTTCATGGTGCATTGAATGACAGAAGTGCCACACAAATCTGGATAAAGTAAATGTTGTGATTGCATTTTGCTGTAAAAACCTGCACTTTGTGACTGTAGGCTACATGTAGATGTTCAATTGAATATCTAGAAATACACATTTGTTGACATGAATGTTAGTGTACTGAGGGCAATTGTTGAAGCAGGGAGCAATAATTTCTGTATCGAATCAATACGCTAGAGGCAAAATGTATTTGATTGTGCATTTCTGTGCAAGGCGCCTCCTTTTCTCTATCTGATGATCACCTAAAATCACACATTTTCTGTCGCCTGTGCTGCCTTAGGTCTACAATTTTGCGAAGTTGTGAGAAATTTGACTAAGGAAACAATATAATAGGATTCCCTTTTCCTCTCTCTGCTCCCAACTTGTTAACCTTTAGCTATGTGCAAAAGCTTGACAATTTTGAACGATGTTTTATGGAATGTTGATCATCGCAGTGTAGAGGGAGAAGTGTACAGTTTCAGCTTGAAATGTGAATTTTAATTCAATGTTGTTTTGTGAACTCCTTTCCTTCGAGTATGAAGTTACAGTCTATATTTGTCTCTTCGGAAAATAAACCTTAAAAAAAAAAAGGGAACAGAAGAAGAAAAAATGACACTTTTTTTCATCTTCGATGTATATTTATGAACAATGATAATACCAAGCACTTACTACGCCTTTGTAATTGGTAAAGTATAAACCCTGGGCCTGCATTGTATTTCCATGGTACATGTAAATTGTAGGTTTGATTGCTTTTGCATGCAATCTATTTCTGAAATGAAATTGGCTGGTGTGCACTAATTATCGACATTCACTCATAATTTGCAGACAGCCAATGAAATAACCTGCCATATTAGAGTGTGAAATAAACAACCCACCCCCTCTATCTGTCACTAATTGATTCTCTTCATCTGTTTATGTGCGACTCCCTCTCTTGTTTACTGATAACCTTGGATCAAACAATAGCTCTATCCAGGCATATTATGCATTGCAGTGTCACAGAATACTTTAACATATATTAAAAACTGTAAACAAGGACACATTGAAAGGGAGACCTTAATCAAAGGTAGGAAAAGGTGAAATACATGTAAAGGTAAGGCTTGTATTGTAAATGCAGCCATGCAAATGCTTACATAGACATACTCAATGATTTCAATTGCAATACAATGTAGATCTACTGACGGAAAAGATTTTACTCTCTGCTTAGCGTAAACTGTTTTGCAATGAGTAGTTAATATACTTACATAAAAACAAAACAAATTCGTCAAGAATGAATGTTTAATGATCATATTACCAGAAACCTTGAACAACATGTTAACGGAACAGACAGTCCTTGTATTATATTTATCTGCACTTAAAAGCCATTATTTTGTTAAAGATATTGATGATCAAGTTTTATCAATCTTGTTTTCCTCTCTCTCTTGCATTCTATCAGGCTGTATACATCACCAATCAAGCTAGCGAGTCCAGAACAGAAGTGTGTTAGTCCCTATGACTGGATCAGACAAGACTTTGAACATCCTACCAGAGATCAGGAGTCTGCTAAGAAATGTCTACTTGCTAAGCTGGATGAAGTCTCAAGAGGTAGAGTATCTACTTAAATGCATTAATATGTATTTGCCACTGTACACCCAGGTGTAGGATCAGGAGTCTGTTAAGAAATGTCTGCTTGCTAAAGCCTCGGTCACAAATGCCATTATGAACTGCTACGAACGATTTTCAGACAATGGAAATTCGGGAAGACAATGGAAAAACGGAGATTCGTACAAAATTATCGTTTGTACAAACCTTTGTGACCATAGCATAAGCTGGATGAAGTCTCAAGATGTAGAGTATCTGCTTAAACGCATTAATATATATTTGCACTCTACACCCAGGCGTAGTTAACGGGTACCTCATTTAAGAACCTATTCCTTAAAGCTAGGGTAATAAAACTACTTAGTAAGCCTCTTGATTGCCCGTTGGGATAGATATGTACATTATTTTCAGTACTCATGTAGTTTTTATCGTGATATTATTTAATTACCGGTACCCAGCTTAATTTCAGTAATATTTCCCAATCATACTTACATGTACATTAGGCATGCATCATATTAAACAACAAGATTTATGCCTAATCTGCCTGTACTGGGTGTTTAGTTTATTATAATAGGAGGATTCTGGCCAAATTGTCAATCATATAAATTTGAAACATTGGTATAATGTACAATGTACAATGTATATGTACATGTATATTATAGCAGAATTTCTCCTGATTAATTGGTCACAATCTCATCTTCATTGGGAAAGTTAATAAAGGTGAGTTGATAAATATAACAATATAGATTGACATAAATGGTCTTTGAATAAATAAAGTCATATTTCTTGCTAAATTAATGACATTGGTCCTGGTACAAATAGATTGATTGTTACGAACTGTGTACAGCCATTGGATATACATGTACAGCATATGTACATGTAGGTCATGTACATGTACATAGCCCAGAAGTAATTTCAGAGAAAAATCTCATAAAATCGGATACACATCATCAAATAAGGAAAATTATACACAAGGGAATCATATTCTATTTCCTCCATACCGGTGATGAATATAGTTCTCTCTCCCTTCTTGTTCTCACACTACATGTATATTTCATTACTGGAATGAACAAGATTGAAGTCAGAACAGGAAGGCTAGTTTGCACTTTCTTTGCAATTTGAAACCACTACGATGTGATGAGGTTTTTCACAGACCTTTAACTGTTATAAATCATGTATGAACTGCATGGTGTAAGACTGTATGTACAGTCTAATTATCACCGCATGGAGACAAGCAGAATAATAAACATTTCCTGGTTGAGACTTTTACATTAAAAAAACAGGACTCATAACAAAACCACAGCCACAGTNTGTTTCTTTCACAATGCAATCGCATGAGCAGAACTCAACTTCATCTTTAAAGAAAGAAGAAAAAACGGCCATCAATCTGCTTGAACAAAGTCTAGGCAGGGAAAAAAATAATATTTATTTTTCGGGGGCTACTTTTCGAGCTGAAAATAACATTTTAAAATTTGTTTTGCATTGAACTCTATGTAAATTTATGGGGGCTCTTTTCTGATTTTCAGGGGCTCTTTTGGGCATTTCAGGGGCTATTTTGCCCCGAGCCCCAGTGTATTTTTTTTTCACTGAGGAAATCAAAATGTGTTTTTTTAAATACACATGTTGTGATGACATCAAATGACCTGAATCAACCTTTTTGAAAAGTAACCCAAAACCCAAGATACAACTTTTGTTGCACTTTCACTTTTGTTATTCTTTTAACTTACTGAATCCAAAGTTTTTGCAGCCGATGCCTGAAGAATGGCTGTAACCCAGACTATAGTGAGAAGCAGTGTACCTGCCTTGAACTTGTGGTAACATGAGTCTACATCACACAAGGCTAGCCCTGGCCAGACAGTGTGTGTTTGTGTTGCGACTTATGGATAGAAGACAGTGAGTCAGGCAAAATCTGCTTCCATATTTGGAGTGCGTAAGGTATAACCGGAGGGGGTATTCCCCTAGAAACTGTCAAAAGGAATTTATACTCTTGACTGATGAAATAAATTTGAATTCCTCCATTGTGTTGAGGAATGAGAGGTTACATGTTATGTCTTTGTTTGATCAAGAAAGTCACCAGCCTGTTACTTTCCTGGGGTGTTTACTTTTGAATCAAAAGCTTTATATAATTTACTCCAATTTTCTGACTCCCAGTACTGTACTTGGAATTCAATAATTACATTGCATGAAGAAGCCAGGAAAGATTTTAAGTGTGCATGTACATGTTGAGCTGATCGTGTGATAAATTTATACCACTCCCTCCCCCCTTCCAACAAACGGGTACATTGCACGTGTTCATGTACATGTATGTCATTTTATGAATTGATTGAACAGTAATCATCACCCCAAAAATGCATGGTCATTTTCATATACTGGTACAGGAAAAGACCTTGTTATAAAATCAGGTGTGGTATGAAACCCTCAAACAGCTGCACATTAGACGTACATGATCAATCCTGGTACATTTATATGCAGATACAGAACCTTGAGAATATATGTGCAGTATTCCATTGGAACAAATTGTAGCCCCTTTTTGGCAGCTGTCTCTGGCAGAAAACTCACAAAGACCTTGGAAGTTGAGAAGTTCTTGAACATCTGGCTGAATGCTTCAACGGCCCTTTCTTGTAATTTGTAATGGTATAACACAATTTTTGAGCTTACTTGTGCACACTGCATGTACATTGTAGTCTGCTGTTCATTTTAAGACTACTTACATGTACATGTACCTACATTGTATGTTGTACATTATTATCCAGTGCCACAATTCTGAAGAGCAATAAAGAGCAGATCCTCCTTTTTAATTCTAGCATATACATTTGAAAGTCTGTCATTACGGTACATGTACTTTGGTACACATAACTGTACATGTTGTACTGTATACATGTACATGTACATTTCATTTGTATATATTTTTAACTGCACATGTAAACAAACCAATTGCACTTGTTTGTCTTGTGCTGATGCAGCATTTCTTGCAGCTTTTCAGTCAGACCCAAGATCCATGATATATTTTTGAAGAGAGAAACGTGAGAACAGCTTGCCTGCTATGAAAACAGAGGATATTTTCACACTGTGAAAATCTATCTGTGACTGCGCCAAAAGTCTGCTGTCAATCCATTTTATGACTGAGAGAATGTCTGTGGAAGCTTTTAGTCTCGACCGATTACCACTTGAAGTACTTCTACATTTTCTATATCATCTACTGGGAGCAATAAGGGCATTATTTCTGTGTTACATGTAGGTGACATGAATTTATCAGTGTCCTTCTGGCTCTCATCTGACAATTTCATGAATATGCTTTTTGCCTCTTAACATCAAATGTACCTGTAAGTACATACACTGTAGTATAAATTTACCAACATGTACAGTGCTGTACATGAATGATTAAAACTGACAGCTTTTTTTCTAGAAATTTTTGAAATTACATGTACAGTGTACATGATGATGGGTTTTGCAGTTTTCTATTTAAACAAAATTAAGAGTAGATTTGACTGATGAGTCAGGAGCCTCTAAGGATAAACAAAACAAACAGGTGTTACAGTTTGCTTTACCTGCCCTCTTCTTAATCTCTTATCCCTCCTTCCCTATTTATATTAACATTTATTAGGAGCCAGAAGGGCGTTAACTCATGCACTTGAACACAGCGTAAACCTCCTTCTGGATCTGAAATTACAATATATTCTCTGGATCACACAGAAAGTTAATTCTAAACAAGTATTCACTATTAATTCTTTTTAATGTGATTTTTGATACATTTTATAGTCATGCATTTCTGTACATCTTACTTAGATGTAGAACTACTAAAGTTTAGATATTAAGTGTTGAAAATTCAATATTGCTACAAATAAAATTCATATCTGTGCAGATGAAATGCTTTGTGTTATAAAGAATATGGGGATAAACATGTACTGTA
>BEXV01000011.1:516985-548428 GCA_003118195.1 Hemicentrotus pulcherrimus | reverse complement strand
TACAGTAATTAAAGCAAGAAAAGGAGAGAAGAAAATAAAGTTTGATGCAGGTACAGGAAGAGTGAGCAAGACAGAAGGGGAGAGTAAAGGAGAAAAATACTTGAAGAGAGAGGAGTGAAGAGGGGTAGAAAAACTTAGAAAGGGAGGGAGAGAGGGACCATTAGAGAGAGAAGCGACAGACAGAGAGAAAGACATACATACATACATACAGACAGACAGAGCCAGAGGGAGCAAGGAAAAGGGAAGGGGGCAGGGTGATTGGCAGGTTGAGATGGGAAGGTAGCAGACCCCAAAAATGTTTCATTTTCTTAATGGTCTTAGCTTATCCATGAATACAACTCTCAAGAGATGTTTCAACCATCTTGGAAAATAAGTCTTGATTGATTAATTGATTGATTGAGAAGGGGAAAATATGACACATGTAGCCATTTATTTGATGGGTCATTAGGATTGTTCTGTGATTTCAATAAAATCATTTGTTCAGCAGGTAATTAGCAAGTTGGTGAAGCGAGAGTTAAAGGGGAAAATAGGACTTGATACAGACACAGAAAGAATGAGCATTACAGAAAGAACGAGGGAGGGGGCAGCAAAATTATTTCAATTTTTTTCTTTAGAGTGCACATATAGAGTGCATGTAAAGTATGTACTTTGAAGAAATGTCAAAGGTGTTATGAGCTAGTTTGGTGCATTCTAAAGGAAATGTCATAAATGTCATTAGGATGTCACCAATGAACATAATGTGACATACCAGATCATGAACATTCAGACTAGTCCATTAATTGAAGGGTGTTAATCAGTCTAGTCCCGCTTAATTATCTGCGAGTGGGAAGGAATGCAAAACTTGTACATGTAGTTAGTTGTTTGGATTGGAAAATGTAGTCAAAGACTACGTTTTTATTTTCCAACACTGAACCTTATTCCTACAGGTATTCTGTATTCACATACCAGTACAGTACATGTACATGTAGATGAAATACCTGTGTGATATTTTTTTTTGTGTCATTTTAACATGGTATTAATTTTTTATAGAAATGGCTCATGTAATTAGAAGTGAAAGTTAAATGTGGAAATATATGTCAATTCAAATGAACATTGTTTACTAATGAGTGATTACTTGGATTGATATTTTGTCCTTATCCTATCTTTCATTTTTATGATATAAGGAGTTGAATTCATCACATGAGCAATCAGACATTTTTGTATCCCCTTTATAGTACCAGTAGTATTTTATATCTTCTTCTTCATAAAGTGATCCGTTTCTTATTCACCATACTATGAACACTCTTTTTCACTTCCTTACAGCTAACAGAAATAGCATGGGACCCAGTGTGATGGCATTGCAACAACCTCAAATTCCAAACCAAGGCAATGCTGATCCACTTAGAGGAATAGGTAATGTATAAACACAGCTCTCTAGATGGTGTATTACCCTTGTATGAAGTTTCACCCTGGAGTTTCCTCAATTTGTTTGTTTCTTTATTTAAATGGAATGGGATATGTTATATATTAACCTATCGGAAGGCTTTGTTTCAATGTTTTGTACCATAATATTATAATTTTTTTGAAGCTTTCAATCATCATTTCACTTAATACCTTGTAGGAGGGATCTGCGATATAATAAGTTTGTTTCATTGTAAAAAAAAAATTGTGCTGTTATTAGGTTTTTTTAAACATTTTTGATGGAATAAAAAAATAGACATACAAAATTGAATTATATAATCAAATAAATTGTGCCATATCAAAAAGAAACCTAAGTTATGCATTAATATGATATGTGTAATAGTTGCAGAATCAAATGTACAATGTAGTCATGTACATTAATTATTTCATCTCTCTTCTCATACTTTTCATATAGAAAAATTGAAATATGCTTAATTGTAAGTTTTGTCTTCTTCCTTTGTTAGATAAACTTGAAACATCTCCAAGGAGTCAATCACCACCCCCATCACAAACCCAAAGGAGAGAGAGACGGACAAGTAAAGAAGAGAGGATGGGATTAGCTAAGCTAGAAGATGTGACTGATGTTCAGATACTAGCGAGGATGCAGGAAGAGAGTAAGAATGTTTGTTTGTTTGGCTGTCTGCATGTTTGTCTGTTTGTCCATCACAACCCTAGAGGAGAAAGAACTTGAGTAAAGAAGAGAGGATGGGATTAGCTAAGCTGGAAGATGTGACCGATGTGCAGATATTAGCGAGGATGCAGGAAGAGAGTAAGAATCTTTGTCTGTATGTTTGTTTGTCTGTCTATCTGTTTGCTTGTCTGCCCACCACGACCCTAGACCCAGAGAGAGAGGGGACAAGTAAAGAAGAGAGGATTTGATTAGCTAAGCTTGAAGATGTGAATGATACTGGCTAGGATACAGGAAGAAAGTATTTGTTGTCTGTCCATCTAATGTTGGGAATATTTTTTTTAATTATAAGCACAAGCATTTGTAATGTGGTCACCAAGAGCAACAATTATTCAAAACCTACAAGCAATATTCTTACCTAAGTACACATTGAAAATTGTATACAGATCATTATATTATTTTGTTTATCTGTAGAGAGCAAAAAACAGGGAAAGTTATATTGCATACATGTATGCATGTAGTGTTGACAGCCTTCAGATAATGAATTCTTGATATGCAGCGTATAGACAGGGGATGGATATGCTGCTCTTTGTTAGTGTTTAGACAAAAATCAAATTTGGCGGTGTCAACTGTTGTATGTTAAAAATAGTACAAATGTGTGAGGGTGAGAGGGTTCAAGATTGTTTTTCAGGAAAGGATTTTCATCTTCAACAAACTATGCACTCACTTGAGACCTTGTATGGTTCCTATGTATATTGACAAGGTCTGTGAAGGTTTTGAAGCAGGCCTAGAGAGTAAGTGCAGCGTTCTAATTCCTAATTACCCTCCTGCTACGACCACCTGTGACCACAAGAGGGAGTTGCAGGTATCAAGTGTCAATGATCTAAATTAGGTTTGCTGGATCATCCATAAAAACACTCCACTGGTCTATGTATCAAGCCTAGTGTTTGTCAACTTGAACATGACCCGTTTACATTTTTCATTTCTTAATTCTTGGTTTAGGTATGAAGGGGGTCACTACTCTCTTGGGATGTGAAGGGGCCTNATCCTTCTGGATCTGAAATTACAATATATTCTCTGGATCACACAGAAAGTTAATTCTAAACAAGTATTCACTATTAATTCTTTTTTATGTGATGTTTGATACATTTTATAGTCATGCATTTCTGTACATCTTACTTAGATGTAGAACTACTAAAGTTTAGATATTAAGTGTTGAAAATTCAATATTGCTACAAATAAAATTCATATCTGTGCAGATGAAATGATTTGTGTTATAAAGAATATGGGGATAAACATGTACTGTACAGTGTATGCACAGACTTTGATCTAACTTGGATGTAGAACTACTTTTAGAAGAAGATTGGTGATCCTAGTTTTGGGCTGTTTATTTTTACTCTAAATTGTTTTATACTACTGTGTTGAGGGTATACATTTCCCTTGGGTATTTAAGTGTCCAGGCTGTTCTCCGATTTCAGGCCCTGACTCCTCCCTATTTCAGGCCTTTTTAGAATTCACATTGTGCAGCTCGTATAGGGCTCCAATGTGTCTGGGTCTCTTTTCAGGCTCATTGGGTAAACTTAACTCCTGAGATCTAGGAGTCTATCCATGACACACATAAGGCATGCACACGATTTGCCTGTAATAAATCATGCCTTCAAACTGCACATAACCTTTCTATTTGTGCCAATTACAATGTATTTTTCAAAGGCTGGTCCCATTTCACCAGAAACAATAAACAATAATACATTAATTATAGAGCACATATTGACATGTACACACTTGTAAGTTTCTGTAAATACAGCTACATGTACAGTGTTTAACTTTAGATCATGTACATGTACATGTATCTCCTGAGGTTTCGTTGGAAATGGTCCTGGATTTGTGAACAAACCTTTAGCATTGATTTTCTATGATGTACATAAGATCAGGAGACCGATTATAAAACACCATNTAATTACCCTCCTGCTACGACCACCTGTGACCACAAGAGGGAGTTGCAGGTATCAAGTGTCAATGATCTAAATTAGGTTTGCTGGATCATCCATAAAAACACTCCACTGGTCTATGTATCAAGCCTAGTGTTTGTCAACTTGAACATGACCCGTTTACATTTTTCATTTCTTAATTCTTGGTTTAGGTATGAAGGGGGTCACTACTCTCTTGGGATGTGAAGGGGCCTCCTTGAAAACAGTAGAGAACAATGCAATAGTTGACATGATTTCTTAACACTTGCTTTTAGTATGAGAGGTTAAGACAGCCCCTGTATGCCAAGAGGTTGCTTGTGCTTTATATTTATAGTAATGTCTAGGGAATCAGCAATGTTTTTGTGGAGATGTATGGAAACTAGGTCAACACTACAAAGTCTTGTGTTCAAGTATGAGGTGTACGATAGTGCATGTACAGGGAAGAGGCATAAACTATTTGTGTACTCAGTTTAGATAATCAGGTATTGCAAGGTTTTACAGTCAAGCATATGTTTCTGGTTTACCACATTATTTTCGTTCACCATTATTTTTGCAATATTATTGTAATTCAAATTTTCTCAGAAAAATAAAGAAGCCTTCATATTTCAGTTACAATAATCTATTGAGCTAGAAGGTTAAAATGGTATTTGGGTAAGCCTTTCTTTAAAGACTGTCACCACTACTGGATTAGACCACACAGAGAGCCATCGAGGTTACTGTGACAGGTGGCTATCTCATTAACTCAGCTCTCATTTAACATAAGAAAAAGAGGATCATGGGGGATCAACAGGCACCGATTGGGGAAGTTTTCTATATAGAGGGAGCAAGTAGCTACAAGTATGGCAGTGTGCCTTTAACTCATCAATTGGGTGTCCCAAATATTGGTAGGCTTGGAACAACATACTACTGCTTAGCTCCAAAATTCTAATCAGAGTGGAAATTTTCCCTTTTTCACCCTTTTCCTGTTCCAGGTTTACGACAAGCGATGAACAGTTCTCCTGCCAACTCTCCTAGAAGAATAACAGTCTCCCCTGCCTCGTCAGAAAATGCCCTCCACAGATCAGCCTCTCGTAGCTCTAGCGTTAGCAGCACAGAGGGAAAGAGTGAGGATGGCGAGGAGGGTCAAAGGTCAAATGTAGTCAGAAGGAGGCCTTCATTTGAGAGGATACGGAAAGCAGGAGAAGGTAACATTGGTATTAAAATTTACTTGAAAAAAACTTTCTCTATGCTAATATGTTTTAAAAAGTGAACATCATTCATATTAAAAATTAAAACAAATAGCAATAGAACGAATAAAAAGTACAGCCTTGAAAAGCTCTTCTCTTCCTGCTAAATAAAAATAAAAAAATATTTAAAAAGTGACTACCCTAAAAAAAAAATCTGAAAGAGAGAGAATTAAAAATCTGCTTCTGCCCCCTTGATAAATTTGTATTTATAAATATCTAGTGTCTCTACATCTGCAGAAAATGCAATTTGATGCCCTCATTTTGCATACATTACTTTCTGTGCCATGGATGATTACAGTTTTAAACATGGCATTTAACTACCAATTTTAAATTCTTAACCATAAAATTCTAATTGATTTTTGAGTGGGAATGCTGTTTGTATGATTGGATCTCTATGTGATATTGCAAGTAGTGTAGTAAAGTTAGATGTTTAATGGTTTGTTAATGGATTTGCCCTCCCTTTATGTCCTGTGGTAAAAGATATTTCAAATTAGTTTGATTTTTAGAGCTAGACAACAGTTATTAACAAGATTTATCCTTAAATTAATTATACTTGATGTGAAATTTAAAAAAAAAACATGATTAAGATATTCTTTTCCTCCAAAATGCACCCTTGAATTCCTATCCTTCATATTTCCTTTGGAATTGTAAGATGAATTTTAGTTGACATTAAGAAAAAGTTTACTGGAATAATACATATTTAATTATGTGAGCTGAATGATGTAGTTGCTGTTTATACATGCAGGTGTAATATATAATCATGGCTTTTAGAAGAAAAACTCAAATTTCTATAAATCTTTGCTTCATACACTTGTAGTTACTATAGAATACCGGCTTTGCTTTATCCTAACAGTGCAGTTGAAATGCAATTATTTATTAAAGTTTACATTACAAACATGCATTGAAATATTATTTTCTAATCAACATTTCTTGCCCATTCCATCGATAAAAAAAAAAACTTGAACTCTAGAAATAACCAAAGCATACATATTCTTGACTACTTTGTAATACTAATTTGTTTTACCTTGATACATAGTCTGATTTACTAAGCAAGAAATTAAGATTATTACCCCTTCCAAGATCCTACCTGACACCAATATACATGTATCTGAATGATTCCACCCCTCCTCCCCTCCTCACCCCTCTTCCAACCCTCCTCCACCACCCCCCTCCTCACAACATGCACCTATTGAACACCAGGAGGAAGAAGAGATGGTTTATATAGAAACAATCAAGATTACAGACCGGAAGATTTGGAAGAATGGGAGTACTCGAGACCCGTGATTGGTAGACGATTGTCACAGGAGAAGATTCGACGACCAAGTGGTGAAGGTAGAAAGGAATGAAGTGTTCACCTTTCGTGTGTCCTGTCTTGCATACCTCCCTCCCTCCTTTCCACTCCCTTTTGTGTACATGAATGTAGCTGTAGCTGTTCCTAAATTCTTGTAGATTGTGTTCTTGCTTTGTAATGACACAATTCTATAGCTTTACCTCTCTAAATGTTGCATGTATTTCTGTAATGATTTGTTTGATACTGTGCATATTTGTGTTCACTGGTTTGCTGTGGTTTTGCTGTTATTAGTAGAATAGTCTCAAATATGTGACTGTTTTGAATTTGAATAGAATATATTATTATCTTTTAAGCTGACTGAATGTAAAAGATTGTGTCAACCTGTCTTTAGTGCATATATTCTGAAGTGAATGTACAAAGTTATCATCGTTTCATGATAAAATTAATTTTATTAATCCATTTTGTTACATCATTGTTGTAAAATCTATAACAGATAGAATGCCACTCCTTCGCACTTCAAAGATGAGTGGATTTTGCAAACCCAGTTTATTCTACACTTTCAAAATGACACATACATGTACAATGTTTATAGGCTTCTGTGATGTAGATTAGTTTTACTTTTGATTTTATTTATTAACACATGCACTGTATGCTGAAAGCTTTTCAGTTCTCTGATAATTTTCCCATAGCAATAAGATTGTGCCAATGTTGCCTGTCTTGCTTATGAACTTGATATGCTCAGAATTCTTTTGCTCTACTTTCTAGTATTGGTGATGTTAGATATTGATTTGCATGGTATGTTTCTGCTTCATATGCACAATTCATTGGTTGTGTTCACCTACAGTTGGAATTTGCACCTATTTTGATAGAGCTTTGTTCAGTCTGGAATTAATTTACCAGTATTCTAAAAAAAAAGCAAAGTAATAAACAAGCACAAAAGAATTGTGATGCTGTGATGTGCTATTAAAATAGATTGAAAAGTATACCAGTGATTGCTTTATTTTAAGGTAAGTTCCATAAATTGTATGTTTCATAGATGATCCTATAAATCTGAAACTAGGCAATTTAATTGTTGCCTAGTGAAAATGTTAGAATTGAAGAAGAAAAAAGAATACTTTCTGTTCTTACAGTATTTATTTGTATTTTTAAGTTGAAGCACCTACATGTAAATTCATCAATAGTTTTGTAATGAATTCCTGTACTCATTGTAGAGTAGACTGTCCCCCACAATGTATCAAACACTAATAGTAGCAACATGTATGTAACTATGGATATGTGGTCGTGAATCATGATAATATTGTGTACTGTTACATAGCAACCCTTCAAATAGAAATCTGTCTGTTTGGAGATTTCAGAAGAAGGGGTTTGTTGTCCACTTCCATCCATCCGTCCTGAAATAATTATAAGAGAAAAATCACTGGAACCTATATGTCTTATTATAAGAATTGATTTTAGTTCACATTGTTCAATCTAAAAGAGACTTCAAAATCATGTTATTGTTGACAAATTAAATAAATGAAGGAGAAATGAAAAAAAAAATCAATTTGATTAATTACGATGAAGAGGAATATAAAATCTACCTTGACGAAGAGATGAGAAAATCTCCCCATTGCATTTTTGTTGGCATTAACAAGTGAGACTGGATGAATTTCTGTGGTAATCCTCAATCAAACATCCATACCCTTAGTATAGTATTCATGCCAGCTGAAAGATAAACACTGTCATGTTTTCCTGTCAATTCAATTTATTTTAATTCAATTTTGTCACATCTTGTTCTCCCTAACTTCCTGGAGAAGTTTCAACTCTCTTGCTTGTGGGTTTATCTAGAAATGGACGTCTCAGAGTAGCTGTAGTTTGCTGAAATTATCATAAAAAATAGAAAACAAATATTTGTTTACAGAAGCTTTTTATTTCTTTTCTGCAGAAATGGTGATATTTTGAGAAGAAGTTTTGTAATATCAATTAGTTCACACTTGCTTGATATTTAAGAGCCTTTGTCATATAATAGATCTTATTTTTTAGCCTATTAGAGCAAAACCAAGCTTATTTCTCTTGTATTGTACTTACTAATGAGCAAAACTTATTCATAATCTTTTCTTGTTTGACTATTCAGGTAACGAAAGGAAAGAGTTATCACCGAGAGGACCCCCGGATGGCCGGAACGGTGATGCTAAACACAACGCTGTCAACAGACTCAGAGGAACAGATGGTAAGATTTTGTTTACTTTCACTTCTTCCCCATCAAATATTATCTTATATACATTAGGCAGAGGGAAAGGGTTAGCATTGCTTTACAGCATCATCTATGTATCATGTAGCTCAGGTATCTAATATTTGGTTTCAATGCTGAATATATATTGTCTATTGGGTATGCTAAATGTGTGCATGAAGTGGGTTGTGGTGAGCATTTTATCATTCTCCTTGCCTTTTTATATTTTAATCAGCTTTTTGGATCATAGAGTTTCCCTCTCTTTTGTTATGTGTGCTGCTGCTTACATTTGAATATGTGTCATATCCTGAGGCCTTGGACATTGAGTATAAAAATGGGTTTCCATGCATTGTAAATTTGATTCCCTTTGTGTTAGGGAAAATAATTTTCTTACTACTTTTGGACTTGAACTTTCATGACTGCTGAATAAAATCCAAATACAATTTCAACTGCAAAAGTGAAAGAAAGCTGAGTTATGATTGCTGGAGGGATAATAGAAATTGAATCACACGATTGCAAAAAGAAAATGTCAAGATACTCAATACAGGCCCAAACTGATTAGGAAATTCAAAAGAACAAAATTCTCACTTTGTAAGTTATGAATTGTTTGCAATTGGGGAGATTTCTCAGCTTTTAAACTTTTATCATTAATCTTTAATGTTCTATTTCAAAATAATGTAAACAATAGATAACACTAAACAATGAACCTCTACTTCAGCTTTAAGCTATATTGAGCATCACATTTAAGCTCTGAGAATTGCTGTTATGTAGGAGATCAAACTATCGCATTAAGGGTTTGAGAAACTTTTCGTCATGAGTAATCCCTAGCTAAAACCTCATTCCTTTCAATGTGCCTCTCATACCTGTACACTTTAACATGCCTCTTGTGTGTTGTGGTCTGTCTGTCTCTCTCTCTGTTAATGTCGCGTCCTGTTTATGATATTCCTCCCTTACTGAGTGATCCAAATGTTTCCTTGGTTAATTACTCATCTGTCCACAGAAAAAGAAACCCAGCCATGTTTGCTGTTTGTGTGCTGTTTTCATCATTCACAAATTATTGCAGTGATAACTCTAATACCGGTATTGCCGTGAAAGAATTGAAAGAAAAAAGTATTTTGGATTCCTAGATTTGGAAGAAGCAGAACTCATTTGATCAATTTTCACCTAGGTTAGATCACAGTGATGAGAATTTATGTTTCACATGATTTTCAGGTACATGTGCTTTAATCATGGTACATGATGATTATTAAGTGGGTGTCTTCATTAGGGAGTGTATGAAAAGTTGAATTCCTGACATCATACTCTTACTTTCTCAGTAATTTGTGATTTTTTTCTCTCTTACAAAATTGTGAGAAAAAAATAAAGTTATGAACGAAACAAAGAAATGGTGATGGCCAAAGATGACAAACCAAATGTGAAGAAGATTTTATTATTTGAAAGGAAAGGAGAAAGGATAAAACTCCAGGTTTGTTTTATTTATAGAATTGACATAATTTTGAGGTCATCTGAAAGTTTAATAAGTAAAACAATCAATCATTATCCAATTAATGATATTTCAATCTGGGATACATTCAGGCATGAATTGAAAAAGTTATATTGTAGACTTTCATAATCTAATAATGTGTGTTTTCTCATAATTAGTATTAGATTTCATTGTTATTGCAAGCAGTATTTATCTGTATTTAGCTTTTGCTTTTTTATTATACATGTATAATTTGAGTTGACATTTAGTATATAGAATCGTTATATTTATTCTTGCACGTTGTAATCCTGTAGTTTTTATTTGTTGCATCGTCTATTATCCCCATGTGTGTGTGTCCTGCGTGTGTGTACTGTAGAACACTCCAAGATTAACGGTCTACATAGGAGACACCATGATGCCCGAAATGGGGAGCTTAAAGTGCCCTCTAAAAAGGTTATCGTCAGACGAAGTCCATCGCTTGAAAGTCCTCAGAGAACACAACAGAAAGGTAGCTAGCTTGTTCACCACTAACTCACTAAACTAAACTTGGCACTAACATGTTGCTATCGTTACACTTCTTTACTAATTGATTTGAAAATAAAATAAAATTCTTTGCATTCTTTCTGCAATATCTTTAATGTGGTGGTATTGGAGCTAAAGATCTAATCTTTCTGTGAAATGTAGGAAGCAGACGTCAACTAGGAAGATCCACAGTAAATTCAAAGAAAGTTACTCAAGGTATCAAAAGTTTCCCTCTTTTATTCAGCATATATTCATTCAACCCAGAATGCAGCAAATCAGATTGCAGTCAATCATTACATTGCAGTCATAGCATCCCCTTTTTTTCCTTTCTTAAACCAGAGATTTATTTCAATGCTTTTGGATTCTCCTATGATTTCTTCTAATATTTGATACCATTGATATAGTTAGCTAACTTGTCAAACATGCAAGCTACTGACTCTAACATTGATCATGCAAAGATTTATCAGCATCATACATATCATTACATTAATATTAAGGAAGAAGGAAGACTGATAAAAGGAGAGGTATTGCACTAAATGATAAATTTATGCATAATTTACTTTCGAAACATATCAGAAGAAAGTTGCATTTCTTTTTTAGTTTGGTTTTTGATCATGTACATGTATATCATTCAATATATTAAAATAATACAACATTACACTTTTTAACGACATAGAGGAATTGGACAAGTGCAGAAATTAGCTGAAAGAGTTCAAGGCTATATTGCATCACCCATCTTAAGAGACCATTTTAGGCATCCCGTTGTTCCACACATTCTAACAACTCCTGGCTTCAAGATAGCTGATATTGGATTGGAGAGAATGATGCCTCGTAGGCTCATACTCTACACTAGAATCAAATTTTGGCACTAATCACTTGCTTTATTCACAGGATATTATCTGACCTTTGGAGTCAATATATGTGCTTAGTTACAGAATGATACAAACCAATCTTTTCTGTACAGTAGGTGACCTTTCAAATACTTCTACATTATTGTATTACCTGGCTTGAGAGACTAGCATACAGTTATCATAATTTCCAAATTATCCAAATCAATTATTCTCTGCACAGTAGATGACCTTTTCGTGTGCTTTTAAAGTCTTATTTTATCTGGGTTGAGAGACTGGAGCACTGTTATCATAAGTTTGCATTCTAGTAATAAGATTCACAGCCTTGACATGTGCAAACAGCAATGATGGAAAAGAAAACTGATAACAGAATTTGGTCTTCAGCAAGCATTGCATCTAGTAAGTGATGTCTCAGGTTATTGCATGATTATTTTAGGGTTCAAACCCTCTGGGATGTAAGGTTTTACATTCTAAAAGAATTTCTTAAAGTCTGTAGGTTCTTTTACTTAATCAAGTATGATTGATAGGTATCCTTGAAAGTATAAAATTATTCTAAAGATAGCAAGAAAAATTTAATGGGGGAGAGAGAAAGATTCTGGCTTAAATAAGCTTTTGTTAATTGACTTATATGGCATTTATGATAATTTGTAATGACAATCATTCATGATAAGTTGAAGGTGTAAATGTACACATACAGTATTACAAAGTATCATGCTGACATGCAGAATTGCAGATATGCATCAGGTGATTGCAATGAGACAAAACTTACAGGTGTTTAATTAAGCTAGCACACTAAATTGCACCATCTTTACCAAGATGATGGCCTGGCGTGACTGCTAATAACAAATTCTAATTACATTGGCCATATGCCTGGTGTCTCCCTGTGACGTAATTGATAGGGGCAACTAACCAGAAGTCCTTCATTTTAATTGGGTAATAGTTATCACACGTGTAGTGGTTCCATCTTGACCCAAACTTGTGAAATATCTGACTGCTTCCAGGCAACTGATCATGTCATCTGCTAAGCTATTTGTGTTATGGTTACTCTTTTGATGGGTAGTGGTTTAGGAAATATACTCTTTTGATGGATAGCGGTTTAGGAAATAATGTACATATACCTCCATAACATCTTCTCTCCCTCCTACCCTGTTTATTCGTATACACTACACAGCATAATATATAAGGTTTGATCCCACTTTTGATGCTTGTTTATGGCGTTTTCCATCGTCGTATGATTTTGGTCATACAAAGGTTCTCGGCTCTTTTATACCTCGTTCATACCGCCAAAATCTTTAAACAGAATCCAAACCGACTAATTTCCGACCATTTGTGGCAATATATTTGGTGGATTGGTCTGCTACCCCAATCTTGTTAGTGTGACTGGGGTATTGCTCTACATGAACTGATGTAGTACATTGTAGCTTTAAATTTCACCTGTATGTAGGTAATGAGAACATGGAGGTAATCATTGGTTTGAAGGCCATAGTTAGGTCATACCCACCCATACAGGAAGCTGTGGTAGCATCTGCCCACTGTCTGACCTAATTCACCCTCACTATAAACCCAACATGCTGTCATGAACCCAACACAGACACATTGTTGCTCATTCTCTTCATACATACATTCAATTTAAAGGCAATCTCCATCTATTGAAATCACCTTTTTTGGTGAAATTGTCCAAAACTCATTCTAAATAGTGGATCACATGAAAAATATGTAATATTTTGAATCAAGAAGACTTTAAAAGGAAATCAACAGGCATCAACTCTAATAGTGCATTAACCCCATTTGGGTTACCATGATAGATTATGTCAACGTTATTTCCATGCAAACTATTTAACTCATTGATAATAGTACTAATGGATAGAACATTGAACTTTGCGTTACGTCTTTCTATGTGGGTGCATGTCACTTTTTTTTTCTGTCTCTATTGTAAATATTTTGTTAATTTCTCAGAATTATGCTTTGACATGATATTTGTGCTTTTATATTGCGCAAAGTTATGCAGCTTTATGTTTAAACAAAAGTAATGTGCATGCTCTGATACTTGTCCAAATATTCTTGAAACTCAAGGAATATATCTGAAAAAATAATGCAAATGCCTAGTTTTCAAGGGAAGATGTAGAAAGAGTATACTAACATAACATGTAAATTATACCAACAATTTTAGTTTTTAGATACTACAAATACTTTGGAAATCTGTGTAAAAAATTAAGTCTCATATACATGTAAGTAGATGACTTTTTAGGGATGCTTTATTAAACACATTCAATCATTCCTCCTTTTGTAGTTATAAACTTCTCAGGCTTAATTAATCATTAGCAGCACTCTTTCATTTTCCATTCTTCACTTTCTGTTTCCAATTTAAACTTCTATTTCTTGTTCTTTTTCCTTGTTTCCCCCTTCTTTCTTCCTTCTTTTTATGAAGTGCACTGTATATAGGAAAGATTTAATCGGTTATAAACACATAATGGCTAACTCATAAAATGATCATATATACAATTTCATTCCCTCATTTTACCCTCACAGCAGCCAGTTCATCATCATTGAAATGATCTCCGTTGCTAATCAACATGAATCTTCTTTCTCTCCATACCTTCCTTACTCTTACCCACTTCATCTTCTATCAATGCTTTTTATATTACACATTTGATTTTGATTGAGTTACCTACGTTCATTTCATTTTCATTGATTTCTTTTGGTTTCACCCCTTTGATTTGTTTTGATTTTTGGTGTTGGTTTGATATTAATTACCATTTAACCCACCTTCACATGCCATGACATTTGACCCTTCACCTTTAACCTCACTTCATCCACCCACCCAACCATGCAGAGGATAGGCGTAGATATAGTTTTAGTCCTGGTGCAGCCAGGCAAGCCTTGAATCAAATGCTTAACGCTGAACATGAAGAGATAGAAGATGATGAGGGTGATGAAAGTCTTGACATCATGGCTGAACTCCAAAGACCTACTAATTTTTTTGGTAAGTCCCTTCTCACGTAGCAAAGACAGCTTGGAGGCAGTCACCATGGCGATCAAACACTGCATCGTTTCTACGTAGATAAAAGAACAATTCCCTGTTAATACTCTTTCATGTGTGCATTTTGGTCTTTTCCTGTTGTTTGGATACATTACTACATGTACCTGTATATCTTGCATTTACCTGTGTGAATTTATAGCTAATATATTCTATATTTGTAAGGGGTGACAGAGCGTAGGCACTTGAGTGTTTATATAGAATAGCATATGTTGTCCACCTAATGTATTGCATATTCTATATTTTGTATTATAATGTACAGGAATTTTCATCCCTCAATACTTAATAATCATTACTAAAGCATATATGTATATTATATAGATATAGATCATATACCCCCTTGTCCTTTCAGATATTTAAATACATGAAGTCAAGTTTTATATATATATATATATATATGTCGTTATGTATATTTTCTTCTTCAAATAGACTAGATTGCTCAAAATCTTTGCAGCTAGTGACATACAAATAGTGGGTATATAGGATTATAATGTCTTGTATGCAGTGATGAGATTTCAGGCAGCTTTATTCTAATGCACAGCTTACTGTATTGCTGATATTTCATGTATGTACAGTAATTAAAACACAATAAGATTCAATTCCTTCCAAATCATCATTTTCATACATTCTTTCACCATCACAGGGAACACATCATTTCATAACTTGTTAATATTGTGTTTTCTTATTTGTTATACAAGAGAATGCAGGTAATATGAAGAAAGTTAGAATGAAAACCATTTCCAATCTGTATTCATTGATCATTTGGTATTGAACATTCATTTTAGTTGTAACCTCTCATGATTGAGTACACTTTCCCTCCATATATATATATACCTGTCGTTCAAGAATTAATTGATTGGATGAAGAATATTTCTACCGCAAGCTAAATGATAAAGTGAAAGATAAAAAAAAAGTATAAATGAAAATATGAAATAAAGGCCATTTAGTGATATACATCATAAATCTTAACTAAAGTTTCACCCTAGTCTTTTTTAGCTGGGGATGAAGTATGGTGTTAAATTGGTATCGCTTCCCTTTCCCTAATCATTCAACTGCTAAATGTCCTTAAACACCTCGTGGTCAACTCACAATTTAAGAAATTTCATTTGGTTGAATAATTTTTTGTATCAATACCCCCAAAAAGTCATGATATAGATTATGAGATTATGACACATATTTATAATTTGGTTTGTTTGATTACAGCTGAGAAGTCACCCGGTCACCGAGGTAGCCTGCCTAACCTGAACAATCGTACGCACGTGATCCAGCCACCAGCACCCCACCCTACACCATGTACACCACCTCAGACCCCTATGAACAACGAGAGTCATTATCAACCTGATATGACGGGTGTCGACTCGGGGAGTAGAATGAAACAACCTAGCAGCATTCCTGTTAATAGGTAAAGCCTCCGTCACAAATACCATTACGAACTGCTACAAATGATTTTCAGACCATTTCGTAAGATCCTCTGAAAATGGCCGTACGAAACTAGCGTTCGTAGACGGTTTGTAAGTTCGCAGACTGGTCGATGGTCTTGTCCAAGATTGTTTTTCTACTTCGTACAAAATCCTTTCTTCCTCGTACAAAATCCTTTCTTCGTAAGGCGGCCATAAGTCTGACGTAAGAAAAACAAGAGGCATTCTTACAAGAAAAAAAAATTGAAAAAATAAAACTGTGTTCATACAAACTCTGTAAGAAGGACGTAAGAAACTATGCCCCATCTACCAATCTCTACAAACTCTGGAGTTCATACGAACAGGGAGAACAGGGAGATTTGTACGAACCTTGGTGACCTTAGCTTGAGTCACAGAAATAGCAAATGTCAACATTTTCATCAAGTTTGATTATATGTGTGTTTATATTCTTCTCAATTTTAGCCTTGAATTCTGTAGGGAAATACTACCAAGAAGAAGAAAGTACAATGCCAGACAAGATGCGATGAATTGTGGTTAAAAGTAATAATTATAGGAAACCTACAAAAATTAGATATCAATAAAGGAAGAAAGACAATTTCATGAATTATTATTGCTTATTAATGCTTTCTTGATGAAAAAAACAGGCAACTTTATAGTGATTCCAAACTAGATTTACCAGTATCTTGACATATCTCAGCTGGTTTCAAAGATCAATCATTCATATTTCTTAGAAGGCGCACAAATAATGAACATATGTCAGTATGATAATTCTTTCACTACAATGATGTTGGCACTTATTATTGACACGGATGTCCATTCTTTTCAACTCGATGATAGGGCGCCCTCTCCAAGGACGTTAAAGCAACCATCACCCACCAAGCCAAGAGGTGCATCACCTCATCGTGGTAGCGGCATTCCAGTAAGAGCTAGTCAGATGGATAAGAGTCAGATTCCTAGACCTAGATCAGCTGTTATCCCCAAGAGTGGTATACCATCACCTAGTAATAGGTAAGTTCAATATAGATTGATATGGTATGGTTTAGTAAAAAGTTCAAACAGTGATTTGATAATGGCTCCTACAATATTTGCTACAGGTCTGTCCTGTGTAAAATATGGGGTTAGGTTTCAAGATATGCAGGGGTTTTAGGTTAGGTTTACTGTCAGGGTTTAGGTTAGGTGTAGTGTTAGGGTTTAGGTTAGGTGTAGTGTTCGGGTTTAGGTTAGGTGTAGTGTTAGGGTTTAGGTTAGGGTTTAGATTAGGTGTAGTGTTAGGGTTTAGATTAGGTGTAGTGTTAGGGTTTAGGTTGGGTGTAGTGTTAGGTCCAAAGTGGAAGTGAGGAATTTGACTAGTGGAGAAAACTGACTGATGCACCTGTCAGTGGAGCAGGTGTTGCAGAACCTTTCTAAGTCATCTGTCAGCTATCATACCAAAGGGTAAAGTACCATCTTCCCCTAGCAGTAGATGAAGTTTGTGTCCTGTGGTATTGTACATTGCAGGTGTGAATAGGATGGTACCCCAAAAATCCTGTTATTAAGAAATTCACCTCTGTGTTCGACTGTGAATGTGAGAATAATCTAAATTGAATCTGATATAAAACACTTAATACTTGACACTTAGTGACAGCATTAATTTGGAGGTGGTGCTCAGTCCTTCTCTGTGTACTACATCCTGTTTGTGGAGGTAGTATCGAGCATGATTGAGATAAATCTTGCAATAGATGTGATTAGGGATACTACAAAAGTAGAGAATTATGTTTTAACAATAGATATGGAGGATGAATTAATAATTTGTTACGATTTTAGGACCTGATGACTAGATAGTCTTTCTGTTATGAAAACTCTATGCGTTATTTATCTTTTGATATAACAGAACAGCTGTTTCACCACGAAGCTCGGTCAAGACAAGAGACGATAGCTGGAGAGAAGGTTGCTATTGACAACATCTACCAGGATTCTTTCTCCTCTTAACACCTCAAGCTCCAAACCAATGGAGATGTGCCTAGTCTATCATTAGGGATTCATCGTATGTCAGCCAAAGCTTTAGGAACAATGAAAAACAACTTGTCCCTACCGTGAAAAAAGTCTGACGGAGGCAAACATTGTACCGAAGATAAAAAAGTAATGAACAGCCAAGATGGGTAGTTGTTTTGCGGAGGACAGAGATCTCTTAGAGGATCATGGAAGTAATGAACTGCAAAGATAGATAGCTGGTTAGATGCTACTAGGGTGATGTGAACTGGCCTGAAGTGAAGATTCTGGATCTGATGGTGGTTACTTCTAAGGCCTGCTGATTTCTATGGAAGGAATGATGCACAAATATGAAACCATAAAGGTTTTATTCTTCAGAAAGAAGCTGTTCTTTGTCATAGAGAATGGGACAGTGGCAGTAGAATGTCAGGGCCTTTTCTCATGTGACAGCAACAATGATGAACCTGTGAAAGGAACCGTTATACTGCATGTAACCACAGAATCAACTGCAATTGTCAATGATGTGGGTATAGCTGCTTTATGCTATGATGGATGTTCAATGGTGGGTTAGGGTTGGGGAAGGGGTAGTACAGTCATTTGATGTATACAGAGTCACACTCCTGTGCAATGTGTGAAATTTCAACATAGTTTCTGATGAGAATCTTGAATTAATCACAAGTGAACCTCTGGTAGTGTGTGACAGTTGATGATACGGGGAGTAAGCAATGGCTGCTAGCTGTGAGGTCCTCTGGATGCTTACCTCGTAGTTTGCCCAGCAGAACAGATGCATGGCCAACAAATGAAGAACATGCATTTGAATATTCTGACATTTTTTTCTTTACTGCACCTTTAAAACACATTCAGTACATACATGTACATCGTCTAAAATATGAAAAGTGATAAATTGTTCCTTTTACCTGTCATCAAAAACTATAAAAATGAAAATTGTCTTCATAATTGTTATTCCCACCCTCCTCCTGGTATACAAGAATACACTCACTTCTAAGCATTCAGCTCACACTATCAGTCAACATCAATCATCCATCAAGTCATATTAAGGTTGAAGTTCATTTGTAGTGGTAATGTTTGAAGAAGGGCGAGAAAGGCCTATCATCATATACCGTACAGTATCACAGTGCTTTTCCCCTCGTACCATCTACCTGACCAGGAGGTGAACAGTAGAAAGAGAAGTGCATGTTTGTGGTCATCATTCAAAGACTTTAACCCATTAGCAACTAGAGATTTTGTAAAAATGGCCTATTACTCACTGGAAATGTTGCAATATTGCTCTCATTTTTATATTGTTCTGAAGAGTATGAAATATGCGCTATTTTTCTATGCAGAATCCTACTGTAGACATCGTAAGGATTACGCTTATATAACATTATCACGGTAGACTCCATAGAGGGATACTACAGCGTGTTGAAAACGGATGGCGGTTTAGTTGCTGAAGGGTTAATGCTATAGAAGTTTGCCTTTCTCTCTCTCTCTCTCTCAGAGATTAATTATACCAGTAAAGCGCATATTATCTGTCCAAAGACAAATCAATAAACTATACAAATCCAAAATTAACTCCTAGATAATCATCAATATGTCATTAGAATGTCAGAATGGTGTTAAATGATCTGCAAGTAACATATAAATCATTTGTTTGAGCAAATAAGTCATGATAAAAAGTGATGAGATACCCTGTACTGAAATGTAGACAAAATTATAAAGTCAATGAATGAGATTAATTATATTTTGGTAATTGGCTTTTATGAGGAATAGTGTTGCATATATATTTCTCCAAAGAAAGTAAACATGGAGCAACTTAATACTAAAAATAACCCACAAAATTAATCACAAAGTCAGGTTTTTTCAGGATGTTGCACAACAAAAGCAAATGTTTGCAATTCTCTTGAGGTTTGTAGTCATTCATAATGGTTGTCCTGCTTGTGTATCAAAAGTTAGGCTACAAGTAGAAACAATATAATTTGCTTTATGATGGTAATGATTTACTCTAATGGGTCCATCAATTACCCTTTGTTTTTGTTTTGTTTATAGTGGCTCTAGCTTGTTCCCAACTATATGGCTCTGTTGAGCTTGCTCAATCAATCATACTTTTTCTGTTAGAAATCATATATTTAGATTGATAATTTCTTATCTTACAAAGCATTTTCCACCAAATTGTGGTATAGCAATACTTGAAAAGATGATTTGATCATTAAGCATGAAGGAATTCTAATTAAAGAGGTAAGTGAAGGTGATAATGAAATAATAATAATAATAATAATAGTGGGTTCTTGTATAGCGCTCATGTCAGTCAGATTTGACCCTCCTGGCGCTCCCACAGAACTTTGTTGATTAATCCATCTCCAAGTCTTATTTCTATCAAGTTTTGATGTTTGTATCAAGGTCTAAATCCTACATTTATTTTTCATTTTTTTTCTTCAGAAATTTTCATTTGATTTCTAATTTTAACTTGCCAAATATTACAATTACCTGTACCTATATGATTTGAAGACAAACATGGTACTGATTCCAGTTTTCTGAAGGTGTGATCTTACATTTCTTTCACAACGACTGACCAAAAAGAACTTTGCTGTGGAATTGTTTTTTACTTTATACTCTCACAATGATTTTCACATATGATTATCAGCACAAAATGTATTTTTGGTTTGATTGGCACCATATTTACTTCCATATACCGAGTGAAATATTGTAAAAATCTTCATGATTTTCATTTTTCATTTTTTGTTCCTGTGCAAAGTGTAATCAGATGTCTTTCATTAATTTTCATCACTTTGCTGTCATTGTGTTTATTTTCTTTCTTTACTTCTTTTTACCTTCCGTTCTCTTTTAAATTTTTTTTTTTTTTCTTTTTTACTGTTATTATTATTTTTTTGTTTTGGTTTACAAATTCTAAAATGTTGGGATGGACATATATTTGAAACAGGTACATAACTTGTAAAGATTTTGGTGATGGTGTAATCATTATTCATAGAACCCATCTTCAATATATTGATAAGAGTTGATCACATTCTTGTCTCCTCTCTTTTTCAAATATCCCATTTCCCCAAAGTTTCCCCCATTCTAACCAACCTCTCATTATTCTATTTCTTTGTAGAAACGTTAGTGTGCAATGCGAGAGATACATCATTAAATATTTATTTGCTATATTATTATTGTGTCATTATTTTTGTAAATGTTGCTGAAATTGCTTGTCCTTTATGTAGTACTGCCAACGATCAAATGTAATATAATTAGGGTGAGATGATACTGAGTTGATCATATGATATCTTTCCATTGTGCGAGTGACAATGCTGCATTCCCAAGTTTTCCATCTCAGAGTGCAGTGAACTATGGCTTTTCATGTAAGTTACGAGAGTCGCAAGTGGTATGCTAGTTTCATTTTGTAGAAGAATGATTTTATGTTCTGTAAAGACAGAATGAATTCTAGAATCAGAGGTTATTCTAGAAGTCAGTAGGTACATTGTATATGATTTGTATTTTTAAAAGGGAGAGTAAAATGTCACAAGGAATTTATTTGATTATTAAAAACACCATATGTCTGTCTTTGCTCTGTGGGGTGGTTGGTTTTGAATTTGAATAATTTGCTACCAATTCATATTAGCTATACCATTGTGTACTTAAGGGATTTGGAATTAATTTTTTTCTGTGAAAATTTATCAAAGATGGTTAGAATATCTATATTACCCTATAGCTGAAATAAAAATGAGAATCAAGACAATCTTATACAGGGTAGAATATTATTATTTCCTTTGCAATGTATCAAGTAATCATTGATCTTGGGGAATACGCATTGTGATAAAGTTTTAGGGCCAATTGTATGATGATCGATTTAACGTGAGATGCATGCTAGCCTTGAAAAGTCATCTCTGGAAAAACAGATCATAATAAACGAGTTTGAAAAAAAGTAAAGAAAGTAGAGCAAAATAGTACTAATTGAAAGTAGGTCTTGGCTCCCATAAACCTTGCTTTGAAATTGATAGACACAACCAACGGGAACTGATCTACATTTACTATAATAATAAAGAACATTCTTGCAACCATATTTGAGAAGGATTTATAAGTACAGGCTGAGCTTACAGTAGTTGTGCATATGCAAAACAACTATTCTGCAATATTTTAGCTGTGGAAGAAAAATTGATAATGAAACTTGAACATGTATGTCAAGAAATATTTGTCCTTGGTTCATTAGTTTATATCCAAAGAACATGCCTATTGTTCTATTATTCTTTCTATCATATTGCTACTTTTGTCACTATTTTTACTTAAATGCTGGAAACAAAATTATACCCCAAATGACACTTAAGATGCTTAGTTTACAAATGCGAAGGCTTTAAAAAATGGCAGTTCTTTAGCAGTATTTGATTTCTCACTGAGGGTCGGAAGAGCAAGCTAGTGTGAATGAAATAAGTATTTGCATTTAATTTTTCTATTTTGTGTGAAAATCTAGTGATCATTCAACGAATTCTGTAACTCAAAATTCATCATTCAACAAATATACTGTCATTAGCTTTAACAGTGCTTCAGATTTCAGAGTTTTTGAAAATTACATGTCATTGTTAACCTAAAGGTAGGTTTACACCAAAGTTTGTACAGGTGTTTGTGTATGAATTTGAAAATAGTTATGTCATAACTACATAAATTAATTAAATGAAGTATTCGTTGGCAAATATTCCATTTGATCATCAAAATTAAGCATTGAAGTCTAAAAGGAAATATGGGAGTAAGGTTTATGTAAGCATCTGATATGAATTCTTAAAAGATAAATGTGTTCAATTTCTTGTTATGGTCACACCATTTTTCTGTTTTGAGAAACGGAGTGCTCTAGAAATCTATTTTTATGTGTGTGATGAGCCCAAGGTGTCAAAAAGAGAAAATAAATTCTGTATTATTGTATCATATGTATAAATGATATATTGTTGGTGGAAATGTGGATTGTGGAGATGACATTTACAATCTACACTGTGGTTGTTACCTATTTATTGTCCTGATGAAGAGTTTGCAGATGACAAATAGCATTTAGATTCTTGGGGCATTCTTATCTGTTTCCACACATTTGTTACTAACTTTACGCAGTCTTCTGAAAATCTACACTTTTCTTTTATGTCTTAATGAAGAAAAAAAAAATCTGAAATGGTACAGACTTCAAAATCTCTTATACTTTCTTTGTATCTTCGACACTCAAATATGTTATTGTTATCAAAGAAGAATATGAATGCTACATGAAGTGATTTTTTTTTCTCTTTCTGGGCTGTCGCGTACTTGTCACTTCCACTCATTGAAGATGTCTGAAAATAAAATGAAAATGATACCGTATATTATGGAATAAAAGTATTTCAAAATGTAGCGCACTCCTTTCGGACTGTTTCATTTATTTGAATTGGAATGTTGATTGATGTTAATGTTGCCTGAAAACAGAGGATGAGAAAGATGGATATGGAGGGAAAATTGAGAGAGAGAGAGAGAGAGAGAGAGAGAAAGGGGGAGTAGGGGGAGTAGGAGGAGTGAAGAAAGAAGGGAAGAGACAGATGGGGTAGAAAAGGGGTAAAAGAGAAGGAAAAAAGGGAGGAAAAGGGGGAGAGAGAAAGGGTGGTCTCTTTACACTTTGGAGGCAAAGCAATAAATTTGAGAGATGAATTTTAGATATAAACAAAAACTTTTATTGTACACCTGAAATAAATCATGCAAATATTTTGAAGATATACATGAAATACATATTTCCCATTTTCTCTTAAAAACAACCAAATATTCAGGGTAAATGACAAATATACAGCTACATAAAAAGATGTGTTCATGATTGTTCTGTCCGATACGCATATCAGGAAGCTAAAAGCTTCATTTCAAATATTTCTTTCCCTTTTTAACAAGACAAGCATGTATTACACAGAAGCTGCAATAAATATTTATTCTGTTTTTATATGTTAATTATAATATTGGCATTGTTTATACTGTACAGTCACAATATATAAATACACCAGATCGAAAGCAATAGGATTTCAACAATATCCATGGTAACATTCAAAATGTGCACATTAATCTATACAATCCTACATGTAATTTCTAGTTTTCACATCACAAAAAAGCGACACTTTTTATTTTGACAAGCACACGATCAGATTGCAGTAGACAGTTGCGATGAACAGATGAAAGAACACAAATCATGTTCTGTTTCATTTATCCGTTTGTGATTAATGCTGCTTTGAAGATTTATTTCACACACCGTTAAGTGTCATTATTAAGAGATTCATTATGCTTTGATAACATGTATGTACACCAGCATGATCAGAGATGAATTGATGCCTTCACTAAAACCTTTGCAATTTCATCTGTCAGAAGAAAAAAAAAGGTGATCAAGTCATCTGATTTGTAGTTCAATTTCACTAATATTGCTTTAATACTATTTTAATACGATTGCAGCAATTTGATTCCATCTGCATCAAGTACAATCTCAAATACATATAAAATGTTCATTTGATGACATTCAGATTCAAACATTTTCTTTAATATTCTTCTCTACCAAAACAGATTTAATGTTTATTGTGAAAAGTATAAATGAAGAATGTGTATGGTGTTAGAAGTAGAATAATACACAAGATGCAATGATAAAGAAATGCTGAGAAAAACAATGTGCACACTGTAACTAGAAGTGATTAATGCTTTTATAGAAGACGCACATTGGCTATCTTTATTAAACATGAAAGACACTCACAGATAGAAATCAATTTGCTAAAACATTGAGAAATGTGACACATAAATCTCACAAAATGCATGATGAAATGAAAGAGACAATACTTTGTAGAGAAATGAAGGAGCGATAAAAGGAAAAGAATGAGAGAAAGATTAAAAGCATACAGACACCAACAATGACAGAACACTTCAAAACTGTATACAAAGATAGATGCAACCTACATAGCATCATGCAACATCAAAATTGTTGCTCTTTTTTGTACAGGGAGCTTACAGACACGTCTATTCATTGCTAAAAAAAAGGAATTTTTCTAACTACAAGTTAATCCTAGAGTTGGAAATAGATAGAGTGCATATAGTTTCTTGTTCATATCCTTGCTTTTTTGTATCCATCATCTTTTTATAATTCATCACAAACCTATTTGATTTCATAAACTATTCAAGACAATCTATATTGACAGTTATAGTTTATTACCAATCTTTTTTTTTTTCTTTTTTTTTCTTCAAAATTTTGTTCCTGGCTAGTAAGTAGTTACTAAAATCATTATAGCTTTTACATGCCATGTTACCAATTATGTTACTAATTATACTGATAACATGAATTAACAGATTTGTAAAAAAAATACAGTAAATGTCTACAATGATAAGGAATGACTGGGTATGACTGACTGGGACATACAGAATAAAGAGTACAAATGTATATGCCTAAAGAAATAAATACGGTTGATATTTCGCCTAAGGTCCAAACGTTGTTGGCCGTTTGATAGTTTAGTATCAAATAAAAACATTCCTATCAAAATAAACTTCCACTACCAGATTTATTTGGAATGTAGAGAATGCATTTGTCTGATATTCTACACATCTAGTTCAAACATCTTTATGATATCTACAGTCCATACTTCATACCCTCTAATTAGGGGCTTCAATTGAACAGATTAATTCATTTATATAAAAATGCCTTTTCAGAAATTGTCAAACAAATCATAAATGGTAATCAAATGTACTGATATGTTCTTTTATTTGCCCCAGTAATTTCACATAACTCATTTTCAAAGTTCTGCTTACTGTTTTATTAATAAATCATAACATTAACTCTTTATCCAAGAACTTACCAAATATAAGGTAAAATGAGGAAATGAGATTATTCACATTTTCAATAATTTATTAAAAAATGAAGCAATGAAACTACATCGATTAAAATTTATTGATAATATAAAAAGATAAGAAATACAAATTGAGATGGGAAGATGAGAATGAGAGAAAATGAAGACACAAAGAAAGAGAATATCTATATGAAGGAAACTATCATGATATGACCTATGTAAACAAAAAAACATCATCATCAATCCTGAATACTATTTTGAATTCTACAACTGAAGAAGATTGTGGTGCTGTGTGCTGTGTATGATTTTACAGATACAAGGTAATGAAATCCCATCACCAATCTAACACTTGATAGAGTAGCACCAATTAAAGCAGTAAGAAGGGATAAGCAACCAGTCTTCACGATTGGTCCCTAATTTCCCCCAAGATAGACAAAAAATGTAGATCATGAACAATGCACCCTACTAAAGTTTGCCATCTGCACCCACAATGCTCCTTTATAAATATATGATAATTCCTTTATCTTATTCATTGTTCCCCAATTATCTCGCTTGGAGGCTCCAGAGTTTCAGTCTTCATTTATATATTAAACCCATATACAATGATCATAATTCCTAAAAGATTAATAGAAGGTTTTTGTCATAGCGCTTATGTCTGTCAGAGTTGACATACCTGGTCCTCCACAATTAATATTTTACTTTAAGTATTCATATTGTTTTATATTAAATCATGATGTCTCATTGTTATCAATGAAAAAAACAACTTAACTCTGATTTAATCGATATATGAAAATACATATATTATTTGATTTGTACAGTGCTGCTTTCCTAAGAAACAAATCATTGAATACTACCATTAGCAGCCATGTTCAGGTGCTTTAGCAACTAAATCATGTTACTATTAATCCAGTTTTAACAGTAAAATCTAAGGGTTTCAGCTGTGTATGTTTGTACATAGCTTACCCTTCTTCACAAAATCTTGATATGAAAACAATTCTGATTGTTAGGAGTTGTAGTAGTCATCCAGATGTTAGATTTGATAATGTGCATTGTTCATGATCTACTAACTAGATAGGAATAATTTAACTATGAAATAACACATCATTTACACAGAGCTTGATATACAGATCTTTCATGAGGTAATTACAGAGAGCATAAATTTGATAGAAAATTTAAAAATAAAGGAAAATAATCAATAGAATATTATAATTACACAAATAAACATTTTATTTACAATCAGAAATATTCATCTTGTTTTGAGAGAGAAACAGGGTGGGAGAGGATACAAAGGTCAAAGGTCACACTCTGATGGAAAACAATCAATTAAACCCCTTCAAAACCAACACACAAATATTACACAATGGACTACAGCTAGAACTCTTCACTTATGAATGTGTGATGAGTACATTGTTGATCTCTTCCTCACATCTACATGTACACCTCACAACATACATTAATCAATTAAGAGATATCCAATGACGTTAAGGATTAATAACTGGCATGGCAACCATTTCTTTCACCTCATTAAGATGAACAAATGAAATATCATAGAACCACTTACTAACATTCCAAAACAAAAAAAAAGCATTTGATTTTCAAATAAAGGCAATATATCTTTGTCTTTGGCACCCAGGACAAATATGAATGGCACACCGAAGAAAGAAAAAAAGACTATTTCCATTCTAAAACAAAGTTCAGCACATGTTCCTCTTATGTAAATACTTGAAATAATCATTGAAACTCCAAAACGACACAAGAAAAATTTGGCAAAGCAATCTTTGTAATGACATAAAATAGCATGCAAGGGCGATACTTATTGGGATAAAACTTGGTTTGTTACACTAAATGAATGAAATATATGTGTGATATCATGCTGAATAATAACATGGTAATTTGTCCAAAGCTGGAGTCTACAATAATGTATATATTGTGTCAAACCATGACATGAGTGAGAACTATAGAAAAGAGTAGCAAAGATCCTTTAGCTATTAAAGATTACATGTATGTCCAGTTCCAAGAGAAGCATAATAAATCATGTTTCATCATTACTACAAAGGCTACTACATCAGTTTTTAAGTACAGCGTATTTCCTTTATCTTTTATTAGTCTTTTTTTTGAATGACAGTCACTATTTCAATATTTCTTGAGTTGACTTTGAATATCCAAGTGGCTTACAGTTATATCATGGCAACTGAGAGAATACAGGAAGGTATTTGCACGCTTGAGTTTATTACTGTTAAATCTCATAACTTTGACAAGAACAGTTTATTTCATTACACAACTTGTATCAATAGAACATTTCAGAAACACACTCTTTTAGGAGCCTTCTAAACACTTAAGTATCTTCACAGAAATTCTGACTCAGTATTTTCGTTACTGTTTATGAAATGAAATGTTTGCCAGTACTATTAATTACAATGAGTTTGAATTTATATTATAGCCTCTACTGTTTGATGTTATAATGATCAACATGGATTTTTAAACTTGGCATGATCCTCTTTGCTTGAAATTCTTTGCTAACTGTAAAACCTTCCATAAATGCATCAGTCCCTGTTTCAAATGATACTTGAACAGCTTGGTTGCATGTTTTACTTATCAATATTTTTTTCATGATGTGCCGCTTTGTAGCATTCTTATTTCACTTATTTGCATCCTCTCCTGAAATATTGCAACAAATAACCTTAACGATTAGCATTGTAGAATCTTGGAAATAATTCCATCTACAATATCATCCTCTGATTCTGCAGAATATTGCAAGATGGAGGGAAAGTGTTGAGTTGTCTGAACTTGGAGAGCCCTCAATCATCCACATGATGATAATTTGGGCATATAATCGAGACATCTTCAGTTATGCCATGTCAGTATAGACACATGTGCCTCCTTAATGTGATGATACAATTGATGCTGATGGTCTACGGTTACACTGCGTTGTTAAATCCATGCGAGCCCATCCTTTGTACTTCATAGTCAAGATTAATGCGGATGGTTGGGAGAGAATACGCCGCTTTCATGGCTCTCCATGGAGCTTGATCGCGAGAAGCCTTTCCGTGCGCCGGTAGGTGACGGGGACGGGGAAGGGGTAGACGTTGCTTTGAACTGGGGCGGGGGTGAAAAGTTATCACCTTGGTTTAATTTCCACATCAACTCCTCGTTCTCCATGGATAGTCTCTTATTGACGCTACTCTCACGCTCGTATGAAGCTCGCAGGTGGACATGCTCCGTTGAAAGATGCCTGTTTCAGGAGAAATAAGATATTCATATTGAAGCAATTTTCTTCTGAAATCTATCTTGCTATCCTAACACTTTACCTAATCTCTTTTACTGGCAATCGTTGCTTTTTTAGGGGGAGGGGTCTCTGATTATTTTCCTTTTCTTTCTTTCTCTGAAAACGCACAAATAATCATACTATGGTCAAAAAGTATTCCTAAAGAAACACGTTGTACTGTACATACCTCTCATATTCGGTCTTCCTTTGCATGAGTGCCTGGATGTCTTCCACCTTGGCTGTCAGGTTTTTAATCATCTCATCTTTTTTATCTATCAGATCATGCTGGAATAAAAGTAGTGATGATAATAACGTTCAATTACAATGCAAAAAACCACATTGTTTCTCAATATCTATAATAAATCTACAGCAACAAACATACAGAGAGAGAGAGAGAGAGAGAGAGACCAGATAAAGAATACTCAAGTTATATAACAGCCTGAAATCTAACACTTTTTGTGACAGACTTTGCTTTCACTTCAGCAACTTAAAATACACAGAATTGTGAAATCACAATATTTGGATTGACAGATGGGACCAAAGTCTGTTTTGTGGTAGAATAATTATTTTCATATGCTCACCTCTTTTTGTAGAGCCATCTTAGCTAGCCTGAGTTCATGTATCTCTTGATTCTTGATCTCCATGACAGCCTTCATGCTGGCTACCTCATCTGGAAGGTGCTTGTACTGAGAGATGGCAGCCTGGAGAAGGAGGTTTGATATTAAAGAGTCTCTTATTATTATCATTAGCATCAACAACTGTTATTATCAACACCAACACAGACATGATTCATATTCATATCAAACTGACAATCATCAACATTGTGAAAATCATCATCATTGTCAACTCCATCAACATTGTATCATCAGATTATCAACATTATCATTATTGTCATTATCTTCACCTTCCTATAAACAGTCAGAACGTTCATCCCCCATAATTTGTTTACAGTAATATCTAATAACTCTCTTAGCACTTTTCATGCATGGATGATACCGACTAGAGAATGTTCAGTACACTGAGCAAAGGGCCTTGTAAAGTGCAGTAATATAAGTGAATAATTATGAATTGTAAGAGGATAAAGGTTCTCTACATTGGGGTTTGTCTGGTCATCAGGAGAACACAGTCAAAAATAGAGACACTTCTCAAATGACAGGTACTGTTCATGAGTATTTACCTGAACTTTGGCATTATCATCTTTTCTCAATGCTTCCTCCAGCTCCTGTGTTCTGGTGGTCTGACAGTCACACTGGTATTTCCACTTGAATACCTCATCCTGTTAAGATATTGGAACAAGAATATATAAAAGTTTTTGTTTTGTTTGTTGAATCGCATGTCTTGCATCAGGAGAAGCAAGGTTATAGATACCTCATATAGAAACTGTAGCTGACAAATATATATATATATTTTTTTTTTGTTGCTGAAATCTTCATGTACTACATTTGCCACAATACATAAAGGTGAGGTAAATAGGTACCTGGCAGGAATGGATTCATTCAAAATGATTGATCTGTAATGGCAGCGATGCTAAGGCCAGGGTAATAACTGTGGAGTGCCAGGAGTGCTATACAAGACTCCATTTTCATTATCATTATCATCATTACTTCCATAAAATATATACCGGTAAATATATTTTATTCAATGACCATTTCATAAGCCAAAATTTCTTAATACTTTCTAATGATTTACAATATAATTCAAAATTATTGATCTCTTTTTCAACTCTGTCTTCTCTACTCATTCTTTTCTTGTATACATCACCCTTGGTGCCTTTGAACATGAACACAGTATCATCATATATACCAGGTTCTGCATATCTGAGACAATATCTTCTTTGGCAATTACCTGAAGCTCTCTGATTCTCTGCTCTGCATCTCTCTTGATAGCCTCTACCTCCTGGTCCTTCCCTCTGATCACCTCCTCCATATGATCCATGTGATCCTGATTGATCTGAGTGACATGCTCTGCGTGCTGATCCTCGATATCATGCACTAGGCTCTGATGACTCGCTGTCATGTCACACATCTGAGATATAGAAGAGATATGGAGTGTTAGTTCATCTTTCCTCCAAAAAATCACTGTCATCGCAAAAATCCTCATCACCATCATCACTATCATCACCACATCATCATCATCATCATCATCACCATCACCATCATCATCACCATCATCATCACCATCATCACCATCCTTAGCATCACCATCACAATCATCACCACTACCACCATCTTTATCCTCATCCCCCCCACAACCACAATCACAAAAATCACCATCACCATCACCACCATCACCATCACCATCACCATCACCATCACCATCACCATCACCATCACCATCACCATCACCATCACCATCACCAT
>BEXV01000011.1:487301-509121 GCA_003118195.1 Hemicentrotus pulcherrimus | reverse complement strand
GCCCCCCCCCCCCCAGTTCCTCTCTTCTAAACATTCAATGAAAAAAAAACAGGTGCCTGGTCCCTTCCCCTCCCACATGTCCATTTCCCCCCTCACCCCTTATACCCCTATAATTGAGCCGAGCATCTTATCCCCATGGTTCCTCTCCTCCCAGTTAGAGAGTAAGAAACAGGTGCGTGGTCCCTTCCCCCTCCCACATGTCCACTTCCTGCCCTACTCATTTCCCAAATGTCATCCTGAACTTTACAGAGGATGGATCGAGTTACCCTACTCATGGAAATCTCTATTAAAATGCAGTTTTTACAGGACCCACATTTTTTTTTTGGTGGATTATATAAACACTTGCAAATAGATGCTTGGTTTTTAGAAAAGAGCTAGATTAAAGATTTTAAATTCTATATTTAAGAACCTGACTTAACAATGGGGAGGCTGTCAATGAGGCTGAGATGTGGAAAGGAAATATTGTCTTTTTCAAATGAAATAGACTGGCAATGATATATCAAGACCCCTATCACATGGGAAAAATGAATAAATCGGTCAGATCATGCCACTCTTAGACAATAAAACAGGTCTTAAACAGAGGAAAACAATTGTCCACAATTGTCCACAATTGTCCACAATTGTCCACAATCTTCTAAAAGAATGTCAGCAATGACTATGAGCAAGTCTTACTTTCAAGAAAAATATCAAACCCACAAAAAATCTTGTAATAGAATCATGATCATCAAATCACTACCCTTGAAATTGATAATATCATAAGACTGATATATAAATGAAAACCCTGTTTACTGTGGAACAAACTTCTATTTTAGTTTATGATAAGATTAAATAGAGTTTTGGGCAGTCAATAATCTCATTAATATCAAATGAGTGAGTTTGAAGAAAGATACGAACATGATATCTACCCTTCAACTTGGCCTGGTGCTGACAACATTCTGTCCGTGTCCAAACAATGTGAGTGGCAATCCGCTGACCCAACGTGACCTTCAATGGAGAAATGCACGGTCTTATTCCTACTGCGACCCCGTTGGTGCGTGTGTGAAGCCTGCCTGTAAACATGACGTCAAATGGCTGATCCCAACATATTACCATACCCTCATTTTCTAAGGTCCACAGCAGGCTCTATCGGACACACAGATTCTCCTTTTCCAAACTCAAAGTCAATTCTTCCTCTGTGATGGCATATATTTTAGGACGGTAATGTGTTAATCGCTGGGTAAGTGCGTCAGTGCGTCAGCACCATCCCTAACCCCCCTCGCACCCCTTCCTTGGGTACAAGGGCCCCCTCCTCTCTCACTAGTCAGTCCTTCCATGGGAAGCTTCCTGGACAACTTTAAATCTCTCTACGTCAAAGAGCCCTCTATAGCTGTCTTGGTGTCAGCTAGAAATAGACCTCAGGAAGTAGTTATTACCAATAGTCCATCGTTGACAATGCCTGATAGCGTTTGGAGCAGCCAACACACCTTCAGCGACTAATCAACAAATTATCTCTCCTAATAGGCAATACCTCACTGATTCTTACAGGATATTGCTTTCGAATCAGCAGATTTGGAATCAAGGTGGCACTTTGCCATATCTCTGGCATTCCCTAGTCAGTCCATATCCTCATTCGTACAGGGGCTGAAGGGTGACTCAGGGTGGCCACTGCCCTCTCCCAAACACATCTCAGACGTTATCCCTGCCATCCATCCGACACGTGTGAGAACACAACTTAAGAAATGTCAGACGATTCCTCGGGATAAGATATCTGCATTTCCGGTTCTCATATTTCTCTCTATTTTCCCAACCTTTCCTGCTTCAGTCATCACAAATACTTCTCACACAGACGGGTGTTTCCTCTGATGGAAAGCAATAATATGCCCTTTGCCACTTCTAACATTAACCTTGATATATACTTTATGGTCTTCAACTTCAAGAAAAATCAGATATTAATAAACTATGTATGAGCGACGTACCTCCATCAGTCTCAAACGATGCCATTGCATTTTGTAATTTAAACAAGTTTTAATCAAGAACCTGATCATTCAGAGAAATTAATAACCACTATTAATACTTAAATGAATTCCCCACTACACTTTTTTGGAAAGAATGTTAATCTATGACAAAATATTTGTTATTTTGGGATGGGTTTATTTCTGAAAAGATATATTTTTAATGATTATTTGATACTTCAAAAACTCTGATCACGTGCAAGGGAAACGTCAGCAGCAAACATGTTTTTAAAGCCAAACCTGTATGACATCACCGACTTGTAGCATGATTGGCCGCTTATCCCATGAAAAAAATAGAGATCTATTTCTATGATAATAACACACTTTCCAGCGAACTCACTTCCAGCCCTAGAATATGTTTCCAAACTCTTGATGCATCATAGCATCCAAACATGACACTGACTCATGTTTGAATTCATGTTTTAGATCCAATTAACAAATTGATCCACTTATATTCACCACGCCTCAATTTTATTCAGCTAAATTAGGAATGCCAACTATCTCCTCATGTCATTTTTAATCCTATGTTATGTACCCTTTTGCCTAAATACATTTATAGCATTTTCCTCTTTTTTTTCTTCATAAGGAAAATAAAAGACGTTTGAAAGTTTTGGGATTACACTGAAAAAAAATGCTATGATGTTTATAATGGGTGATCCATTAATCATTTACATCTGAATTCACATGTTCCCTACACTTTGTAATAGATAAACATATCATGACAAATTGTGGATAATTTTATTAGAGTGCATAACCAACTCCAAAATATAGGAGGCAACTGATATATGCCTATGATCTATTTAGTTCTACTACTAGCCTATATTCTCCCAACCCCTTTCTCCCATACCCGGTACCTTTATGCTTCAGGATTATTCAGACTTTAGAGGGGATCAATGGTATTTTCTTGTAATCCAACTGAAGTTTCCACCATGGATAATGAAAATCAGTTGTTTCAGATTGTCTACCTCAAAATGATGAGATACCAATGAGTTTATAATCCCTGAGGTTTATGGCAAGAATAATCATCTGCTGCTAATACACAGGATGACTACCCAGGAATCGACTTGAAATAAAAAAATAATTGGTCGATAGAGAAAATCTGTATTTCTGATGAGTACATAATCTTGGAGATTAGTCTCAAGAATAGATCTTCAAGGTAGTGAAAAATTAGAGCATGACTAGGAGTTCTGCATGGACACTTGTTATTTATAAATCAGACCACAAGGTTACATCTGAGGTAACATTACTTACAGGTTTTAGATTGACAATTACAAAACAATTCAGGGTCTGATACAATTGTAATCCATGGGATTCGCTGGAATAATCTCCAAAATTAAGGTTCTTTTCATGGTATATAACAGAAACATAATTGATAGCACTGGGCTAAACACAAGTAAACACAATGACTACTAAATTCCCTAATATTTTTCTATGCTTATACAAATACCATTCAAGTTTCTGGTATGGACTGGGTTATAATGGACTTGTAGGTGCACTTTCAATTATATTTTGCATCAGAATCTACGGTTTCTGATTGCTCTTTTTCTAAATCTTCAGATTGCGATGAGTTTCTAATCCACAAGATTTACTCTGAGAGTCTCTCATCACCATCTGCATATATAGAGCATGAATAAAATGACTGGACATTGAATGAGGGATGTGACCCCAAGGTTGGCTTTCAATGGAGTGTGATGCAGTTGCTATGGTTACACATCCTAACTATAAAGAGGTGCTGGGTTATGGCTAAGATAGAGAATCGGGTAGCTTCTGTAATAAAGCTTATGTGAATTCGATAATTCAGTAGCATGTGGGTTAACATGAGTATGTGCAAATAGTAAAGCTCCTTTTGAGATTGCAATATCAAAAATTACATTATTTGCTCATTTTTGGGAAAAAAGTAAGAAAATGTACCTTTTTGAGAAGTGGATCCTTTCTTGCTTTGATGATCAGAAGTCTTCTTGGATGGAACAGCAATCTTTCTCGTAGGGGCTAGTTCAGAAAAGAATTGATCAAGATTACATGATGGTACATATACAAAGATTGTATTATAATAGAAGAACATCTTTAAATAAACATATAATGATGCAATGGATTGCAGTGAATTGCTTGTTTTATCGTTCCATCTGATGATAACCAAGGGTGTTGACTGATTTTAATAATCTAGACACTTTTTCTTGAAATGCTTTTTATCTGTGAGGACTTGATACAACCTTTCCTCATATTGAAATATTCTATGCAAAATAAAAAAATGTAGAAATAGTGAGAAAAATGTAGGAAATATTGAGGAAAATGTGGGAAATAGTGAGAAAAATGAGGGAAAAATGAATTTTAAAAAAGATTAAGTGTATACTATTCAATTTTTTTCATATAGTTTATACCTGCATCTACATGAGTTGTAGGTTTATCTTGACTAGTCTTTGATGCAGACTTAGTGGTTCTTCCACTGGTTGTGGTGCCACTCTGTCGACTGCGTGAAGAGGTACTTGACGTGGTAGGCTTGGTGGTTGTGGTGGTGGTGGTCACATCTGAAAAGTAAACAATTACAACATATTAACATGCTGATATAAGCAATGACCCTTTATACATACTAGTAAATTAAATTTGAATTATGTGCAAGTTAAAGCAATAACCCTGGCCTGTACTCATAAGTTAAATATAAATTATGTGTCAAGTTAAAGAATTTGCCTGCTCTTTTGAAACCAAATGTAGTTTTCTAGCTGTATATTTATATTTATTTGAATACATTTGTGCTGGATAAACAGAGGCTAAGAGTAAATTTCTATGATTGTTTTACAAATGAATATGTATTGACAAAGCAAGATTCCTGCTCATTTCAAATTTAGCTTAAATATATATGTAAGAAGTAAATAGGACAGTGAACATATATTTGTTTTCATAACTGAAATTGAATTCAACAAATAATGAAACTCAAAAGCACACTTTCAAACCATTCAACAATGAAAGAAATAAACACTGGTTGACATTTGACAAATAATGGAAATCAAATGTGTATTACGGTGAGTGTGAGTGAGACAGACAGACACCACTAACTGTGCAGTTGACTCAAGAGGGCAGGCTTCACTTTGACATAAAAGATTGAGTGAATATCATTTTCAGAGTGAAGTGCTATGATACAATATATGTAGGTGATATTTTTTGTATTCGTGCTTGTGTTGTTAGTGCTTCAGTATCTTATAGGTGCTTTGTGACTTGTGCATTATTAATGAGACCAAAAGAATAGAGATTGTGGTCATAATAAAAAGAGGGGCGAGAAAAGAAAATTAGAATGAGAGATAGGGATAAAGAAGACAAAATTATGATGAAAAAATAACAGGGGGAGGGAGAGAATGGAAAAAGGTGACAGTATGAGAATAAAGGTGGTAGATACAGAGACAGAGAGATGAAGAGAGAGAAAGGGAGAGAAAGAGAGAGAATGAGAGAAATGCATGAAGACTAAAAGAAGAGAGAGAGAGAGAGAGAGAGAGAGAGAGAGAGAGAGAGAGAGAGAAACCAGACAGCGTAGCTTGCTGTCCTACGAGGTCAGATTCAAAGAAGATTATCAGAAGGTATACATGTAAGAGATTGGTCACAGATAAGTAAATAGCAATCTGGATTTTTGATGGCTATCCATCTCAAGTCTGACCTCTATTATGTAAAAACTAGGATTATGTGATCTGTTTCTCAGGTAATAAAAACTATGCTTTATTTACAGACAATCAAGGTCTGTACACAAATTGCCAATTGTAATTATTCTGCACATTACAAAGGGGACAATGAAACTCAATTGTAACCAAATAAATTGAGTATATACACAAGGGAAATGTCTTCTTTCCTGGCTCAAATACCATTGAAAGGGGGGGTTTATGAATATAAACATTATTGATGAATCATTGATCAGAAAAACAAGTATCTTTCATGGTTCATTTATTTATACGTTGCAAAACCTTCAACGGTTTAGTCATGACTAGAGTTAAATATGAAAGAAAATACAGATGGATTATAAACAGACACCTTTGTCACATACTACACAAGTGAAACTGTAAAATGACTGAGAAAAACAAAGAAAAATTAATTTCAACATCATGTTAAACACACAAATTCAAATAAATTGTAAATGACATATACCAAGGGAGCAACAATTCAATTTGAAAGTGAAATACAACTTGTATCGAAACCAATTACCCACACACACATCAAAACTCCATGCAAACATGAAAACCTTAATGTAATGATGTCTGCCTGAACTCCCAAGGGTTTACTATCAGGTATTTTTTAGATGATGTAATAGACAACAGGCAAAATGAAAGATTGTCTTGTATTTCATGAAATTTTCTTTTCCCTGTCCGATTCTATTCAGTGAAAGAAAAGTTCACATTTCTAGTCAGTTGTATTTAACAGGATATTTCTGATTTTCAATAGAAATCTGCTGATGAACATTACTTTTGAAGCGTGAATGTAATCTTTACAACAATAAGAAAAGTTCTCTAGATGTGTCAGCATATACACACAGAGTTTAATGCCCTTCTGGTTTCAAACAAAAGATATATGCTGAGACGGGACAAAATAATTTAGTACTTCAAATGAGAATTTTAGAATTCCAAACATAACATATCTGTTCTGAAAGACATAACTCCACCTCATTTTCTCTAACAAAGGGCATGTTTCTCATTAGCCTGTTCCCATGAGAAAAATTGTATACAATTATAAAATGTTACCACCAAATTAGTATTCTGACAGGCACATAAACATCATGCACAATCACAAACAAGACATGTCACATTACGAAAAACAACAGCCACAAATACCCACAGGCAAATGAATGAATGAATGGGACCACTGATTAATCTACTGGACACTATAAATACTCACTTCTACCGGACGAGTTGGAACCAACTGTTGCGCGATTGCGTCGAGCATTTCTCGCTACAGGTGGGAGATGCCGATAACAAAAAGCATGAAGGTATGAATATATATGAACATGGATGCAAAATGAAGGAGAAAGGAGTGGAGTGAATATAGAAAGAGGGTGAGATTGTGGCAGAATAGTGAAAGAGTAATGTGAGAAAATTGCAATAGTCAATTATATCAATTTGAAGAAGAAAAAGGGGAAAAAAAAAGGGAGGGGGGCAGTGATTGGTTCATTGGAAAGATGAGTGTTTAAAAAGGAAAGTAAATTTGAGGTTGGATCTAAATTTGTCCAAGAAAGGGAGGGGGAAGGAATGATAGAAATATAGGATAAAGGATAGGAAATGAATGAAAAGGAAAGGGAAGTGGCAGATGGTATGTTTATAGTATGGGTTTGCATGCAATCATGGAATGGTGTATGATGAAGAACAAAGAAGAAAGTTGTACAAGGTTAGAGGTTAATAATCATGCAAGTTTCCATTGTTTAAACAAGTGACATAGTTGAGATCAAGACCTCGGATCCAAAGACAGGAACCAGGGTAAAAACTTTTGGATACATTCATTTTAAATACATGTAAGAACATGTCAGGGTTGAGACCTAGACCGAGGAAATGAATAACACGAGACTGGTCTCAACTATATCATTGTTTCTAACTACATTGTACAAGGTTAATAATGCTTCTTCTATGCTTGCTATTGTAATTTCACTGTTTGACCAGCTGGAAGACACTGGCAGAGGATCTCCCCTGCTAATGTCCATTGCAAACATTTTACAAATTCATTTCATATATGAAATGGGAGGAGATTTTGAGCAAGTTGCCAAATGCAGTATCAAATTCTGATTCTTTTCTTATTTATTCCGTGAAATAAAGGCCAAACCAACAGACACATCTTTTTCAAAACTGATTTCTTACATTTATTCTCACAATAGGCAAACATTATGTATTTTGCATTGTAATTATGCAGCCCATATATGAGAAGCCCTACTCAAATTGAGTCTGCCTGGTTCTTAATTTGTTATGCACCATCAAACTGTATCCTGCTGTTCTAATCATCGACCAATGATACCTTTCATCATTTACCCATAATGCATTGGGTTGCGAAAGGCAGTATCATCCCTAATGGGTTTGATGGGCACTTAAAGTGATCAGAGATAAATATCATAAGGAACACTTGATCACGTATTCAGGTTCGCTATGTGCATTAGTATTGCAATATCTACAGAGTATAAACTATCAAAAGGATGGCAATATGGAATTCTGAGTTACAGATACTCTCCTTGCTTTATCATTCAGCAGAATTGTAGAAAGGTAAAGCAAAACAATATTTCAAAAGCTACAAACTGATATTCAATACAAAATAGACAAATATTTGCTCAAATCTCCTCCTTATTTCTTAACTTGAAAGTAGTATCACCACCACCCAATGAACATTCCCAGATGTATACATTTTCCAACAACATGCTATTCTTGCATACTTTCATTATCTCCCACTTGACAATCTTACTTTTTGTTAGATACAGACGAGAAAAAAGCATTTATAACTAACACAATCTGCACTGGATTTTTTATAACACAAATACTTTGTGAATTAGGTGCTTAATACTCTCAATCATGCCTTGTAAAAATTTCATGTATTTCGGAGAAAACATATACTTTTCATTCATATCTTGTTACTACATGTGTAGCTTCTTGAATTGTGAAACAGCATCTGTGTTATTTGTTTACAGCGTGCAAGGCTTAAATATGAAATACATGTACATACTCTTTCCTTTTCTCTCCATAAAATCAGATTAATTTGCTACTAATACATTAAGAGGAAGCATTAATTATGATTGATCAAATGAACAAGACCGAAAAGCTTTTATTCTAAACCCAAACCATTCAGATTACAATCTAATCTCCATTTCAATCCAATCTGTACATCTTTCCTTTCACTGTACAGAAACCCAAGGTTACAACGCAATCCTACTATACTACTGCTAATAAAAAATGCAGACAGAAAGGCCAAAAATAGAACAAATTTTCCATTAGTCAACATGAACCAATAGCCAGTTGGAGGCTTAATTGAGACTCGTCTACAATTTCACAATTACAAGCCACTGTATGGATCTATTTCCCCAAACAGATTTAAAGGAGAAGTACCGGTATTGAATTTAGGAGCACTAAGCAATAGCATCAGCATGTACATATACAGTGTGGCATGTCAGTTGGATTAATTTAGAGTAAATCAGACAATATCATAGTAAATATATATAACTGCATTACATTCCCTGAATGATTCATCAGATTAACCATGTAACCTTTGCAGCTCAAACTAGATATTGGTTATGCATCATATATTTTAGCTGAATTTATGTATATTTTTTAAGAACTAATGTCTTCCTTGTTTTCTTTTCTCTATATTTCAAAATCAAATACAAATTGACATGACCCCCTCCTCTCACTAAAACAAAACCACTACATTCTGTGTCTAATTACTAAACATTAATCAAAATGATGTCTAAATAGTCCAACTAATGTAGACTTATTTCTACAACATCCATGAATTACTGTCCTTAATTGTTACAAGTCCTTGCTCATAACGGGAAAAAGTTGACAATAAAAACATCTAAATACAACATATAGGATATCCACATTTACTTCACTCTACACGTATATGTTTCAAACCTACACATGCCTTTATGAGTATGATATACATATATAAATTCAATGGAATTAATATTCATCAAATATCTTTAACTGCTGACAAAACTGCTCTATCACATAGAATCCCCTGCAATATTGTATTTATTGGCCTTCCTCATTTCCTATAGAAAAAAGATATGTAAAAATTATCTGGATTTCATTCAGTTTTTCTGGATATTTCGGTCTATATATTTTTTTTATTTGATTGATCAATTTATCCTTTATTTTGACTAAGGAACATCATTTCGATCTTAGTTCTGTAGGTGGCTCGCAAAGATGTTAGGAATCTATTGGTAGTGCAGTACAGTGCTGTTAGGAATGCCAAATCTTCAAGTTCAAAGCAAAAAGCAAACTTAACAGCAATTTGCCAACAGGTGCAAGCATGCATGATACTGCACTACCCCTAAACTCCAACTCCCAGAGAAACTCTACCTACATGTTTGTGAACTGACCTTATTTTAAATAAATGTTGTAAGAACATGAGAAAGGCCGGAATAAGTAAAACGGACAGCAAGTCCATCCACATATGCATACTATCTCGAAATATCCAAAGAGGCAAAGAACAGCTAGTGCGTACAAACTTAACACATAAGCAGAGGTTCTATAAAGGCATGCTTTAATAGTTTCTCACCTTCTCTGGAACTATTGGAGCTAGGTCTAGAGGAGATGGAGTTCCTGGACTCGGTTCTCTGCGAGTGGTCCGATGCCATGCTGGAGGAGCTAGGCTTACGCTCATGTCTCTTGGTTTCAGAGGATTTCCTCAAGGACAGAGCTGTCTTCTTGTTAGGTTTACCTGGATGGTTTCAAGATAACATGGTCAATAGTTTAAGATTATTCACAAGAAATATTCTGTCCCTTTCATACTAGATGGAGATATGATTTTATTGGAGAGAATGTCTGTGTAAGAAACATAGTAGTGTACTTATAGTAGTGCACCTGAGAAAGGCAGTAAAAGTTTACTCTTTACTCTGCATAAAGAGTGTGTCTATTAGTTTCCCTGTCCTATGGGAAAGCTCTATTGACACTCTTAAACACCTGTCATTCAATCTAAGTAACTGTGTAAAGATGTCCTTCTGATTACTTTACAGCTCTTACAATGTAAGAGTTCAAATAGTTTACTTTGGACCATCAAAGAGGTTGAAAAAAGGAGAATAGATTGTGTCTTCAGAGTAACTGTCAGAAGAAAAAAGGACACTTTTATGACAATTATGGTTCAACACCTTAAAATACATTAGGATAATTCTACATAGTCAATTATAAAAAGAAAGGAAAAAGCTTGATCTAGATGTCTTTAGAACTGAAAAAACAAAAAGGACAACATGAGAAGATTTAATTAATTTAATAAATTTCACTCACCATTCTGAGCATTCTTTGAGCTCAACTTTGACGTTGTACTGCTAGCAGTGACCTCTGACTTCATACTCCGATTGGATGAAGTGATGCTACCGGGATCCACATCCATTGATGAGGTGCTCTCTGCTCTCCTGCTCTCCTTGATGTCCAAGATGGGCTGGAGCTTCTGGACCAGGTGAGCTGCATCAGCTGAGTATCGTCCTGGGTGGTTCTTGTCGTTCAACCGACCTGCCTGTCGGTTCTCTGCAGATCTCCTCCTAGGGATGACACCAGTCTTAGTAGATCCATTACTCTCGTTCCTCCAAGATGATGGTGTATAGCTTTTTTTGTTGTCCTTCTCACCTTGGGTTTGAGCAGGTGAAGGTTTGGCTGTGTTAGAGGTTGTTGATGCTCCGGTCTTTGGTCTACTTAAAGTGACTTGGAAATGGCTGGAGTGCGAAGTGATATTCTTGGAGACCTTCTTTGGAGTAAGCAACAAAGATTTTCTCTTGGCAACACCATTTGGTTTTTCATCATCTTTCTTCTCCTCTTCTTTAGAGTGCTGGCTGGGACTTTTCATCCCACTCCTGACATCATTTGTGACAGCAGGTTCAGTATGGGACATGAGGCACATTCCAACCTCCATGACAGCCTGTAACTCTCCATTAGGTTGTCCACTATGTGTCTTCGTATCCCTTCTATCTGTAGCTCTGTCACTCTCTGTTCTGCTGCACTCTGATTCCACACTCTTATTCTCCTCCAGGTCAGCCATGTTGGCTTCTACTGCCATCTCATCCATTCTGAATTTGAGGTCCTCCTCAGTATCCATCATAATACGCTCTAATTTGCTGTGTTGCACTTCACCAGCAGTGGCAGGAAAGCAAGTCTTTTGAGGCATTGATATCACTATTCTTCCACTTGTTGTTCCGTTATGCTGGGATACCTCCACATCAGTTCCAGATGAAACAATAACGGCACCAAATTTATCGGTTTCTGGAATGGCTGCCTGTACATCACAGGTCTTTAAATGCTGAGTTCCTTCTAGGAGATCCAGAGGGGATATGGGTACCTGACTGTTGTTGTTGCTCTCAAAGAGCATGCCCATCTTCACTTCTTGACCATCCCCTTCTTGGCGTTTCTCAGCACACTTTTGAATGACAAAAGATGAGGATGTGGGTGTTTCCACATCTTCCTGCTCAAGAAGGTCCACATCCACATCGTACGTGGTATTGTGAGGATCTACCTCCATTTCAAAGTCCTCAGAGAGGTCTACACCATCGTCCATACTAGAAGGGTTGTCCACAAGAGTTGTATCATTGGCATCACTTAGAGTACCCTGCGATAGCACATGCTCCCCATACTTCTCCATGCACACAGTATGTCCATCAGCTGTTGGTGTTGGTAAGACAGATGGATACTCTCTTGGTTTACCATTAACATCGCTAGTAAATACCCCTTGCGAATAGCAATCTACTTCCATTCCATTTGAAGCTATTCCTAGTGGTGTGGTCGCCCCGCTATCCAATGGTGGTGTTTCAATTCCTTCATACTTCTCCTTGAGCTCTGGATCCATAGCAACAGTCAAGGGAACTGAGAAAAGGGCGTTACTTGACTCCCTTAAAAACTCGTCTTCAACAGTCGTAATAGGTTCCCAAATCCTTGGCTTTACATCAGATAATTGAGGCTCAAAGTCTATTGCATCCTGTAATTCCTCAGGCAAGAGATTATATTCGTTCAAAGCTTGTTCAAGTTCTTCAGGAGTTAAAAGATCAAATTTGTATCGACCTGTTGGTGTATCTAAGTATGTTGGAATTGCCAAAAATTCATTGTACTCCACTTCCTCATCTTCTGTATCACAACTAGACAGACTATCCACAGTGAATGCAGGAGCAGTAGCTCCGATACCTAGAGGATAAATCCTAGGTTCCTCTGGGATAGTAGTTCTGATATCTGAACCTACTTGAAGATGGATTTGCACTGGAGTTGATGATTGAGGAACTTCAAAATCCCACGCTAAACTAGAGTCTGATTTTTCGCGACCAGAGGAACTATCTTCAAGCGGACTGAGGGAATGTGAGTCGTCCCAGCCAAGGCTTCCTGAACAAGATTCCTGGAAAAATGATGAAACCTCCTTGTCCATCTCAAAGGTCTCATTCAATTTAGATTAACAACCTTCAACAAGATCTGGCTTGTCTTTCCTATTTTCATCTGATTCTTCTTCTTCAAACGTCCTTGTCAAGTCATTCAGACTTGGGCGAGAGTTGAGTTTACTATTCACATTTTTATTGCGTGCAAGTTTCCGTTGAAGAAGAGTCTTGCTACTAGTTTCGGTACTACTACTCCTACAAGGTTTGTCCTTCGGTGAGGTCACCCTCGCATACTGTCGTTTGTTATCACTCACAGTGAAAGTAGTATTATGATTTGGTTTTAGTTTGTTAACCTGAGTATCTGTAGTCCTCTTGCCTTTAGTTCTATTTTCACCTGTCCACCCAGAATGGGTAATACTGGTGTGTACCGGACTAATTTTCTTAGATTGAAACAGCTTGCTGGATGTCGAGGACTTCTCTGAAGAAGTATCGCTCCTTCCGCAATCAATGTTCTTACTGCTTTTCTTATTCGACTTCAGCTTGGAATTGGAGTCTTTGCACACAGGTAATGTCTTTGGTCTTGGGAGTTTTCCACCAGCTAAACCTAACGTGGGTATTCTACTGCTTGGTTTAGAGTCTTTGCTATCTCTACTGCATATACTAGTACTGGAATTTTGTGAAAGAGTTGATGTTGGGCTTGAAGGCGATGGGGGAGGTAGATTGTGCACCTTGTGGGCTGGAACAAACACTCCGTATCTTTGAGGACATTCAAAGTAATGAATCCCGTCAACGGAACCGTTGTGTTTGCCGATGGGATCGTCAAGCTCGATGCCACACATGCATCCCTGGGCAAAGTGCGTCTTGCCCTTAAAGTGCAGGAGTCCTACCCGTCCGTCTGTGGTCTCAACACGCTGTCCAACTACCAGATGGCGGAATGGTACGTTAGGAGTTGATGGTACGAGGTGTGGTGGTTTGATGTCGGTGTTACGGAGTGGGTAATGTGTCTTGGGTCCAGGTAGGAGAGACCTCCTTGGCTGCAATATCGGCAGTCTGGACTCTACCTGAGTAGACTGAAAGAAACAAATAAGAAGAAGAAAAAAAAAACAGAAATAATAATTATATTGTTCACCATCATTTTACGTCTTAGTCACAATACTTTGTTATTTGAATCGGAATAATAAATATGATGCAGAAAATAAATAGTTTACTTTCATCTTTTTCTTTTTCTTTAATGTCATCTCGTCTTTGAGATTTCTTTTGTTCATATTCAAATATTCTAATGAAATGGGGAAAGCATTCAGAGCTCAATAAAGAATAATCCTGTTCATTAAGACTTGAGACTTTTTATTGGCTCACAGGTAATGCTTATATTCATATGCACACTAAAGTACTAATGACACCAATAACCTCAGAGATCCTGTACATCCATTCCCAATTCAACATTCTATTCACGTCTCAACTCTCATCATACTTGCCAAGCAAAATAAATATATTGATACTGTGATGAGCTGAGGCCTAAAAATTTATTAATTTTATCATCAAGCCAAGGTGGCAAATATGTCCTGATAATTTACTGCTTCCGTGCTCAGAAGCCCTATTGATATTCAGTCATCACCCCTGGCACCTCTATGTGCTTGCATAAGAACCGAGGTTAGTATCATAACTATTGAAGAACAACCAACCCCCTGCAGCCAGCCTTGCATATATATATCAAGAACCTGATCTGATAATGTGTGAAGTGTGCTACAGTATCAGGGACGTGCCTCCAAAGGCAAATATTTACAGTTCAACTTAGCCCAATGAGAACAGATTAATTAGTTTACATTCTTTGGGGAGGAGCAGGCTAAGGTTCATATTGGATGATGAGGTAAGCTCCTTCCTTATTAACATGTAGATGGAGATGGAAGTATTCCACGCAGGAATGCTCTTTTGAGGAGAAAAGGGAAGCTTAGATTGATGGAGGTGGGCAGATTGATATGCGTAATTGATTCTGTCTTGAATAATTCATCTCTTTAGGGGGAAGGGGAGATGAAAAGATTTCAAGTCATAGCTAAAGATAATCTTATTGCAAGACAAACACTGCCCTATGAATAATCTTTCTGGAAATTGTTTTTAATGTACATGTAGGCACAATCATTATATCCAAAAATGACAAGTTAGAGACAAGTCATAATTTCTTAATTGGGTAAAGGCCAAAGGATACTTCTACAAATTGAACATTTTAAGGCTTAATATTTCTCTCTGTCCAGCATGGGTTTTCAAACTCAATAAAAATACTTTCATTAAAAGCAGAGAAGTACTGTACAAAATAAGATTGATACGAATGTACTTCATATCAATATCGTCAATAATGTATATAGATTATTTTCATGTTACCTTTAGTATGGTACTGTAATCGTCATATCAAAGCACAAAGAAATTATGCATATCAAAAAAATTCTATCATTTTCTTTCCCTTTAAGAATCTGTATGTACACCAAACATAGAAAATGATTTGCAAACTCATTTCCATGAAAGAAACAGAGTCAATACTAGTCATTCCCTTTAACCTTGACCATACATCTTTCATCAAATCACTTTCCATTAAGTAAGATAATTGCCCTTTTCCAAGGCCAAATGATCCTAAAAATAATAACAGTCCAAATTTAAAAACTTGGTCATTATACTTTTATAGCGAGGTGACCCCATGGCATAGGCATTCGAGCGCTGTTACAGTACATCAAGCATTGCCAAGTACAGACACATAAAGTGTCATATAGTTAGAAGTATAAATCAGTATTTGAGGGGCTATTGTAAATCAACGGATCAAGAAAAGATGGCAGTCTTACAGTCACAGAGTCTAGGAGCATGACTAAATGATGTAAACATGATAACATACCAAGGAACCAAGCTCAGTCCAATATGATGTAGAGTCTCGGTCATTAAAATGATTTGTTTATATCAATAGGTTTACAATCAACTCCTTGCTGAAACATCTCTTGATTTGGGAATTTTTTTTTCTTTGCAAAATGTGAAGGAAGGAAATGCAGATCAACTAGCATAAACAAAAAAGAGCAAGCACTGGCATTTTATGGTTGAGACAGAGATATTCTCCCTCCCTCCCTCCCCTCTCTGGACTGCAAGCTGGCGGGGCATGCATAGAAGGTGAATGATCTATTTGGCGAAATGATCCGCTCAAAAAATAATCTTGACATTTCAGCAATAGCCATTAGGAGTCATCATGTTGTTGAACAACAGTGCCTCTTTGGCTTTGGTTCAATAGTCAATTTATTGGAAGTTTTGATGAACTATATAGCCATCTAATGATCTTGCATAATCTTAATATGGACTATGCACACTAACATTTGAAATGTACTCAGATACAAATATATCTTTGATATACTAATGACAATCATTATGCTTAATTTAGACCATGGAAGTTGCAATGATATAATGTATGTCTTTTTTTTAACCACCCCTCACCGGCCTCTTCCCGAATGAGCATGTTTACAAAATGTATGGCCTTCATATACATGTACATCTATGATCTTGTCAAATCATATTTTGGTAGAAAACAAAACAATTTTACAAAGTTGTAGCCTAGGCCTACATGCTCTCTCTACATATCTACTTCAGAAAATTATGTTAAAACTGCATGTACCCTACTCTACTGTGTCATCTTGAAAACTAACTTGAAAGATAATCCATCTAAAAGTAGTTTCCTAACTTTGCTATTTTTAAAAACTTGTTGGGTAGAAAACTGACCAGCAAGCCAAAAATGGACTTGAGTCCCTATCCAAATAAAATCTGAAAGCCATATATGGGTTCATATCCTTGGGTAGAGGCAGAACATTAATATCTACTAACTCGAGAGGCTTGGATTGATGCCTATCGAGAGCGGTCAATGCTTTTTCCTATCACCATGACAACCGCATCCGGTGAAAAAGAACTTGAGCAACTTTCCAAATAAAGATCTATTTCTGACCCATGCATTCATCTCCTAAATATAGTTACAGAAAGTTAGACTTAAAATTCAAGTAACAGTAGTTGTGTGTGTGGGCAAGAAGAAAAAGACGGATCGCATGGCAAAGTAAATAGTTAGGTATGAGGGTAGCTGTGATTGTATTGAAATATATTAAGATTATTTTTCTTTCAATTTGGCAAATTATCTTACTGGTTATGAGCAACATTTTTACAAAGGAATGATTGCCTTGTATTTGTCACATTGGGGATAAAATGCTTGGCTCCACTTCCATTAGACTCATCACAGTTAACTGACAGATCAGTTTTTCCCTTTTCCAAATCTTCACACAGAAAATATAGGCGGATCTACTTCATAGATATGGCAAATACCACAGGTCCACAGCTCACTTGATAGATAACCTATAAATATTATACAGGGAAGGGATGATACAGGTGTCGAGTACAAAAAACGATAGAGGTTAAAACTCTTGGTATGACGGCAATCTAGCCAGGAAGACCCATCTCTAGCAGGCCTATGTACGCTCTACTGGACATCACAGTGATCAGGTTTCATATAAACTAGGACAAGGAGCGGGGAGAACAAAAACTTGACATTTAGAAAAGAGTTCATCACCATCATAAATCAACCGGAGTTGAATAACGTGGGAGTCTGATACCTATCACAGCATATGGTCAATGTGGAATAGAATTCAGAGTTGGAGAGAGAGTTCAGAGGGAGGATATTCGCACATACTTGCAGAGTTAAATAGCCATTATAAATTTTCCATACAAATTTATAAAAGTATATGTATATGTAGGCCTAACGCTGTATGTATCAAGAGATTTGAACTGCGGAAACTTTTGCCTGTGAGTGCCATTTTCAGTCTAATATACTCTTAATGTATTTTAATACTAAGAAAATCAAAGTGCAAAAATTATACATTTTTCTAATGCTGTTTATATATTCTAGGAAATGTAATGAAAAGACAAACAATACATATGCATAGACTCTTTGAAGCTCTGGGAAAACTTCTTTTTATATCAACTTACCCATCATACATTTGGCATAGAATTATAATGGTTTGCTGTTTTTTACTCCCACATAATCCATTTAAAATGATTGGACTTATTCCTTGGAAACACACTTGGCAAATAACCAGATCATACTATTAATAAACCACATCAGAATTCCAATGAAACACTCTGCCAAACAAACAGATATCATTTTTGATAACCAAAATCAGAAGCTTGCTCAGTTATGCATCTAATCGGGGTTAAAATCCAGGTAATACAATATTAACTGTAGAATGAGATGGAAATGAGAGAACACCAACATTCTGTGAGGACGATGATGTTGGTACAGTGAGATGCTGATGATGTATGTTTAGTTTAGGGGAATGATAGTACCTACCTAGAGAGGATGATATCATCTAATGAGGAGCATTTGTAAGAACAGACAGAGCTCTGTTTATGCCGACATGTTTTGGAATGTTTTGGTTTGTTTGAATGGCAAAACGTGGAGTGAAGCAAGTCTGGGTGAGGGGTGGGGGGACTAAATGGTAGGAGTACTTTGCTAGATGTCATATCAAATATATACAACAGTGAACATGCTTATCAAATGCATGTATTGAGATATACTGCAGTGATGCAGTTAATATGAAATAATGCCTGAAAGCATCTCACATCTACATTGTATATACCACATACGCATGCACATGTAGATGTTCAAATATCATGAAAACTCTCCCACAGTTATTCAGGAAGCCTGACTTCTGGTCAAGTGTATTCTTCAGTGAATTTCTAATTATATGATAATTTGAATTTCCCTTCTCTCCTCTGTAAGCAATAAGTAAGATTGTCCATCTTTCTCACTCTCATCTTTTTCTGCATAGTGGACAGGGAAAAGCTGTATGTACTGGTATGTTTCAATTCCCAATACCCGGTACCTCCCGTTCTCCTCCTCCGGTTTGTTGATTGTTACGTAGTGGGTTTTTTGACAGCTCCCAGAGGCTGATGGGTAAAGCACTCGTCAAATCACATTACCAAAGAAGTAGAACACACCCTTCCCCTCGGTCAACACAAAACTGGCTTTCATTTGAGCCTAACAACAGCACGCATCCAATGGCTTTACCAGCTGCTATAACCTTGCTAAGGAGACCTAGAACATCACGTTCAAAACCAACAGCAGCACATGTCTTTGTTGTTGTGTAAAATCAAAGTTCAAGCTTTATTCTATAAAGCATAACGATGTAACGCATATTTTGTAAATCATTGTGTTTTCTGACCAATAAAACTTATCAAGATAAAAAAAAAATAAAGCATAACGGAAAGGACTACCAGCAATTGGGTCACTGCTATTGGGTCATTATACATGTAGACCTATAGCAGGTATCTCTTAAATGTAACTCACGCATCCTCTAAAACTAAAAACCGATATAGATATGACATTTTTTTAAAGCTTGAACTATTTAAGCTTAATGCAAATACAGTATGTCCTGCTTGTATATATTTTGATTTGATATAATCTGATGAGGGCCAATATGGACATTTTAAAAAGGCAATATCAACAACACTGCATAAATTCCAGTGCTTGCAATAAAAACTACCTAACTCATTTCATTTATACTATTATGATCATTCTATATGGTGTACAACATTACAGTATCTCCAATAGGTTTTTTATTTCATAGAAATTATGACCTTGTTCAACCGTTTTAAAGTTTCATTGCACATTGTAGGCCAGCATGGTGTAGGGCAGCATTTTCAACCCATATTGATCAATAAATGCAAGCCTTGTTGTTCAACTGTGAAACCTAATTCGTCATATCTATAACACAGGAGAACACAAGCAAAATGGTTCCACAGCAGTCGCTGTCAATCACCTGCAAGCGATGAGCTACCATGCGAAACTCCTCCTCCATGAGAAAAAAAGTAATGTAATTTTCTGTATCAGTTTTCACTTTGAATACCTCAACTTGAACCAACTCCACGCTAATATCATCTCAATCCAGCTTGGAGAATGTGGAAAACATCGCCTGCGTGCCTGTCGCTTTAGTGAGGAACAAAGACAAATGTGGTTCGGGTTACAAGATACTAGGATCATGCATGCAATATTATCTTCGCCTTGCTTTCATCAAGAACAAAAGTTGACACAATTACTGTGAGCACAATATAGGAGGAATACTGAAATCCAAAGGGGAAATATATGTAATGTTATGTATTTGCTATAAAAGGGAGAATTTTCAGAGTCTTTGTGAAAGCAAACATGTTTTGATATAACGAGTTTACTTGAGGGGGAGGGGTGATGCTTACTTTGAAACCTATATAAACTAAATATGAACTAATGTACATTAGAGATCTAGTTCTATGCAGAAAAGCATAAATTAAAAGAGTAAACGTAAAAGAAGTGAGAGGAGATGACAGATTTAAAGCAAGACTTAACCTCAACAGTCACGCTTGTATTACGTTGCAGTATTTATAAAGATACACATCTATTCATTACAAAACAACGATTTAAATACAAATTGCACCTATTTCTGAGCACATACTAGATCATTATCATTCAAAGCACACGAGAACAGCGCTTGAGAGGAATTAGAACTTTAAACATACCAGTGATACCCAGTTTATCTTCATTCTCATACCTCCAGACCTGAGGGTAATGCATCAATGTATCCATACTAATCCTCCCACACAGGTCTGTACCAGAACACTACATCCATACTGCAACCAGTACAGCCTTGATTATTATGCCACAGCAAATGAGGCAATCACCATACCAGAGCAATTTAAATGTAATTGTTCCCACAGTAGGAGTAAAAAATAAGTCCACAAAAGGAAAGAAAATCACAAAGGATTGAAAGTACCAACAGGTCAAGTACTTCTAATTTTTATTTCTATTAAGATTGAGATTGAAGGTATAGCTGTACCAAAATATATGAAATATATAAAAATTGATTTAAGAGTAACAAGGGCATTAACTCATGTACTAGTAAAAGGAGTTTCAACCCTTTTGGTTCTCAGCAGACAAAAATTTTCTCTGGGGAATTGTATAGAAACAGACTGCTATAAACATAAAAATAAAGAGAAAATGCCAAAATGCACCTGTCCTAGTAAAAAAGCTATTCAAATAACCATCTTTTCAGCGGAAAGGGCAGTTGTTATGAAATATTACTCATCTCTATCAATCAACCCAGTTTTCAAGCAATTAATATAAAAAATTGGCCTTTTGGAGTAGAAAGATAGAATTATAGAGGGAAGGCTTGCTTCATGCACTCCCATTTCATTACACTCCTCTCACACAATCTGTTATTCTCATGGATTCAACAGGGAATCAAACTCACGAATGCATGTAATTCATTTGCTTAAAGCAGGCCTCACAGGGAATCTAAATATTTATGGTAGGCTGTGCTGGGCGGTGATGATGAAGGATGAAGATAAATAATGGATGGACAGAAGCTATCCCCATGGTCAAGGCTTTCAATCCATAGCAGTAGCCATACTAGACATACATGCAGGTTTATATGTCCACTGTTCAGCAAAGTGCAACATCACATTGCGACTGCCTACAGTATCTACCAATTTAGGTTTGTATTACATGTAAAATCGAGTTATATACAAGTTTAAATTAAATACAAGTATAATTAGCCTCACTTAAAGATGTGACTTTCTACACATTGCCTAAGGGATCAAATAAAACCTGACTTCAGGGAATTTCATTTGCTGCAATAACAGAAAAACAAAAATTTATATTGATTCTTCATGCAAGTTGTGAGTTAAAAATTTGCTGTTCTGCTATTTGCTGACTTCATAAGATGTAGAACAATTATCTACATCTGATATTAAATAACACTATTACTGTAGCCCCCCCCCCCCC
>BEXV01000011.1:457205-487237 GCA_003118195.1 Hemicentrotus pulcherrimus | reverse complement strand
ATCTTTCTTATAGCTGGAATAGATTTTTGTCCCTACAAATCAAATTAAAGTTTATCTAGGTTTCACTTTCTACTGTAGATGTAGAACAAGTCTCAGATTTCATATAAAATCGAAATCAAATGCTTAACTCCTGTCAAACTAATGAAAATCTCTTCTCAGTCAACTAAATTCTTGATATACTTTGAATTGGTAATATCCAGAATAATTGACATCATGGGATTTTTAAAACCTAAGCTTATCTCACTTTGTGTGCCCATACATAAATAAAGTTGGAATAATCCTAATTCCTAACATGTTCCTGAGTTAAATTTATGTGCATGAAGCCATCAGGATTATATAAATGTCACTCCCAATCTTCACTGCATACATCATCACCAACATCCCTTGTCACGCTTCGTATGCTCTCTTCGCTGCGTGTCTGCTGTGGCTCCAACAGACCTACAAAAGCGCCAAGTGACACCTTCGGCAAGAAGCGCCCAGAAAAGCTAATTACCAATGGATTGGAAACATATTATCATCGCCGGAGCATGCTGAGATGGTGTGTCTTTGAAAACAGTGATGATTTGTCGCTCTGTACATGTACATGTATATATTAACAAATTCATGTAACGAATTTCGCTACGATCCTTATTCAGTCAAGGCAGATGAGATTTATGTATGCTGCAGGAGTGCAGGTGTAAATATTGATGCTGTGTATGGCTAATATACATGGAATTAGACAATATTTGACAGACTTAATAACAGGCTCTACAATTATGGTCAACAAATCATTTTCTTTTAGAAGCCTGCAGTGTAAATTAATGTATATCTGCATACATCTACATGTCTAGTACTACTGATAGCAATTACACTCACACATAGACAATCGTCAAACTTACCTAGTCATAGTATCATGAATAACAAGTGAAGCAAATAAAGCAATCATCATGCACCATGATCGTGTGATAAAGCATTCTCCTCCCACAACCATTATTCAAAGACTTTTAGACCAAGTAAATGATGCAGATCGCAAAGGTGCAAGACATAAGAGTTCATGCGATCACTTTTTCATGAAATTCTTTGTAATTTCTTTACATCCGGTTACCCTCCATGAACACAACTACATTACATGGGAAAACAAATATTTTGTTCAAAGTTTTTTATGATGTATTATTTGACAGAAATCTAGTGATTCACCTGTTTATCCACACATTATCTTGAAAGAGGATTCAGTGGAAATAGACATATCTCTGTTAAAAAAAAAAATGTATTGCTCTGTAGCAACATACAAAGGTGAAACATTGAGGAGAAACTATAAAACTACTTGAACTTCAGTGCTTGGCAAACAAAAGACAATGCATCAAAATTATATTCCCTTTCATGGTTGATACCTCAATCATGTATATCAATATTTATTTAAAACGGAATCTTCAGATCATTTGGGGTTTTATATTAAGTAAACAGAGACAAGTGCTAACATGGTCTGATGAGGGTATTCATAACAATACTTCATATTCAAGGATAGGCAATGATGCAAGACATGAAGACTGGGAATACTGCATTGAATTTTTAATGTCCTTTTTAAACTATAAATAGGGAAGTACACAGAAACAATGATAAAGAATTTTAAACATGGATTTGCTGTGTCAGAAATATTTGTCTGTTCATAGCCAGAAGGATTTTAACACTGTTTAAAAGTACATGAGTTAATGCCTTTCTTGCTTTTTGTAGACACTATATTTGTGTTGATAATCATGATTATAAGTGAAGGCAATGAGATGGTTCTAGCAGTGCAAACAGAGCTCCTAATGAACAAAGTGCACATCTACATTCTATTTGACTCGCAGAATTTATGTAAATATTTAATGAAACCCATCCCCCAAGGCTCCTCTTATTCTCAACTAAACCACAGAACATACCGCTCACATGAACATCATTGGCTCTACCACAAGAGAGCTTGCCACGATTGATCTGCTGATAGCCAAAAGTGCGTTAACTAATATCAGCTTGCTTAGAATTAATGCCCTTCTGGCTTTCACACGTACATTTAGCATAGACCTTTCTTCTAATCCCCATCATAGTCATGTTTCCAAAGTCTGTCATATAAATTATTGATGTGGTTTTTGTCATGTGATGTAATTATAAGTCTTAATGATTAATCAGGCCTACAGAATTGTTTGAAGTCGAGGCAGCACTTTTATAATGCAGGGCAGGTCGTTTGCACAGTCCTCCTAGCAGCATTATATTATTACCTGCAGTGTACATGAACGTGAAGGTCCATGCACTTTGAAACAGTCTGAAATTAAGCTGTTAATTTTTTCAGTTTCAAATTGCTAATGATGGTAGAATTCAGCCATGATTTGTTGGCTGATTTTCATAAATTCAAATATGGCATGATTTGATTGTTCATTTTCTTATTTAAGAAAAACAAATTGTGAATTCACTGCCTCCTAAACGTTAGAGATGTGCAAAGATCTTTTACTTAATATAAACAAGATTTAGGCAAATTGTTATCAATCAATATTCATTTTGGAACATTTATCAGTGACTCTACCTTTAAAACAATGACCAACAAATCTAAACTATCAAGACTCAACCAATGACATATGTTCCAAGGACCTTTGGAATCCTAAGCATGAAATACCAACACCACCATCACCAACAGACTCGATCCACTTAGAAACCTGAATGCCAACTAAACATATGTTTTGGTAATGAAGACGATAAAAGAGAAGAGGACACACATGACAAACCTTGGAGTTGCTCTACAATCGATGTGCGGAAATGAGAAAACTGTCGCCAGACTCATGTGTTTTCATTAATCAGTCCCATGTGTTTAAAACAATGTTGGGAAGGATATTGATTATGCCACCAAGTGGAGAGTGAGGGTGTAGTGACGAGCGAGCTTCATAATTGATGAAAGCAGTTATGTAATCATAAAATCAACTAATTTTAACGCTACCAGCAAATAGGTTCCCTCAGCTAAATTACAATGTGCTCCATAGTCTACCACAAATATAAAACAAGAACCAAACTTTTCCAGTACCACTAATCATTGTTAAAAGGCCCATTGAGTCTCAAAGTTCATTATCTACGGGTACAATATATATGTATGGTCACAAAAGATTGTGATAGAGACTCAATTTTTTATCTATTTTTGGTACTTTCATTCATAATTAATTACTTAAAACAACTCTTTCTCCTTCAACTTACATTGCCCATTCTGCGTTTCAATCATTAAACCTTTTGACCCTACAGCACAATATAATAGAATCATAGCTGCTAGAAAGCTTTTCAGTGTTACCACGTGATTCTATTAGGATTCTCCTATATATATTCCTCATCCACCTCTCCAGTAAAGTTTTCTAAATATACAGTGTACCATGAAGTTGACCTCCATGATCAAAAGGAAGATTGGAATTTCAATGAAGTTGCTTCCATTAACTGGTCAAACACAAGATCCTATGAAGATTGAACATCTGTTAATATTTAAACACATGTTTTGTTGATTTCCTTGTGATGAGAAACTGATAGAAATCCAAGTGCTATGGTACATGCTCTACCGCAACTATATGTACAATGTACAGGGTGTACATTATTACATAGACAATTCTTGTCAAAAGTTTATTTATTTCATAACACACATTGACTATAGTGTTAATTGATGTTATAATTTGGCGATTTCAGAATTTACTTCATTTCACTTCTATTCATATTAATCACATTTCAAAATCAAACTCCTTTCCAGTAAAAGAGAAGAATAAACTTTTCATCTCTGTCATTCACACTCTGCTTCAAATAGACAAAAAAAAAACATTCAAAAGAAACATTTAATTTGAGATAACTGACTCAGAGTTAAATGATATTGATAATGTGGGCCTGCATTAATAGTCAAAGAAATGCAAAGTACTCACGTCTTTTGGGCTGAGTAGGAAAGGGTCATAGGCGAACATTAGGAATGAAAAAGCCATTTCTCTGCTAGCTTAGCACCGACTGTGGGCAGAGATCAGTCCGTATCTAGTCCTCAACGCCATGACACAAGGAATACGACACCAGCAAAACTAGGAAACTAAACAGCTCTAAAAATCCTTTCTGATCACGTATGTGCACGACATGAGAGACCCACAGGCACCCGATTTAAGAATTGATCCTGACGTATCAACACGATCATGCCAACGCAAACATGTTTGGGATAGATCGAGGCATATGCCGTACATCCATGCACACTCAACTGAACAGTTGGTGCAAAGATAGAAGCATTTCACAATATTTCTCTCCCCCTATCTCTCTCTCTCTTCCTCTCCCGCTCTTGCCTTCACTGGCAGGAAATGCAACCAGCTCTGCGCATGATCCGTGCACCTATCACTAATGACAGAAACAATATCAGTTGTGGCCTCACTCTTGCTTTTAACTCATATGTATGCAAATGAGCTATGGATAGGCCTGACACAAGTCAAGTGAGAAGTGGGCAGAGAGAGAGAGGGAGTGAGAAAGTAGGCGAGTTATCGCTGGATGGATCATAGAAATTGATTTTCGTACAGAGCAGTAGAGTCGCTAGGCCTGTGTGTAAGTGTTATCCATAGGCTCGAGAGTAACGCTGTGTGTATGAGTGTGTAGGGTTGAGCGGTATTTATTTATAGGTTCTACCTTTTACCATGCCTTAGGGAGAGTGCTATTGTGTAATCTACAAACACCTGAATGATGAGCATTCTTGGAGGATGAGACTGGCATCACTGCCTGATGTCAATGGTTACCACGGGAACACGACTGCATCACTGGGATGGTCATTTTGATGAGTAATAGAAAGGTGATGAAAGATATTACAACTGAGATTTGATCTAATAAAAGATGATCCAACTCAAGAACAACCATTTCCTATAATATGTTCTTCTCATCTTCATTTTTCAGGAGATTTATATGTCACAAAGATTACCACATTAAATTATCAGTCAATCATTTGTTTGTTTCAAAACAACTTTGAAATGAAGAGAAAAAAGAGAGATTGCAGAAGAAACATTTTGAATACATTGTTGTAGATCCTTACATCTGATTGATGAATTTTGCAGCCACTTATTACAACATGAAAGTAGTCAACATGAATCGATATATCAACAATTTCACTTTAACTACTTTAACTATAGTATTGTTTCATTTTGTTTTAACCTAATACTGTTATGTTATCACTGTGTAACTCCAGTAGTATGATCTGAAGAAAAAAGGGAAGCTTATAATTCATTGACATATTGTACATGTACAATGTACAGGTAGTCAACTTGTGGCCAAGTGTTAACTGTATAGCTTGGTCAGCTATCTCAATCTGATGACTTGTTTACTGTGTCAGTGTGTGCATACATGTACATGTACACATATTAATCAATTATGAGAAGTAAGAAATGCAGGTAGATTTTGTTGTACATATGTTACATCCTACACAAGCATGCAATCTGAATATACATGTAGTGTAATTGTTTTACGTTAGTACTAAAGCTTGCCTTAGTCTACATTATACAGCTACAAGGAGTTCAATCAAATTAATAGTTATGAAATACTGGTATATATAATTTCAATCCACTCTGCTATGGGAATATGAAATAAATTTACTTTTATGTTATCAATGTGACAAATGTTAAAAACATATCACTTCAACTTTCACAACCCATATTGGCTTTGTGACGTAAAGTCAACAAATTTATAAACTAATCATTCATATAATCTAGAGCAGGGCTCGACAATTACAGGCACCCAAGACGAATGGGGGCCCAAGTCCAGACCCCAAAAATTGTGGATTTTTTTTTACATAGGGCTTTAATGCATTATAGACTCAAAAATCTTTAGTCCAGACCCCCCTACCAAAAGAAAGTTATTGTGGAGTCCTGTCTAAAGAAAATATTGTCATCAAAATCATTATAAACAACGTTGTCCTGTTTGGAGCTGGAATAGCATTGACTAATATACTTTAAACAGACTTTTAACACCCTGCTATATGTAGCTCTGAACATAAAAATTGCGCGCTTCTTGAAAATATCGAGTTTGGGATGCCACTCCAAAAGTCATTTTCTCTGTGCCAGTACACCGCCATCTTCTGATGTCAATGTACGGAGACAGGCCACACAGTAAGCAGTGAATTGATTTAGATTGGCTGGAGAGTATATGACAAGATAGACTGTGAGATGAACCATCACAAGGCTGGAGCAGTGAGATTGTCTTATAAATTGATCCTGTCAGGTCTTGAGGATGAGTCCTGTACGTGCCTTTTATTCTTTAACCCTGGAAGTACAGGTGCTGCTTTGCTCAATCTAAAAAACGTACATACAGCTGTTTAGTGACTGGGAATGGATGTTTTGCTATGCAATGAATTTTGAAAGGGATGATTTATTTTGTGGGATTGCACATTACATACGCAAAGATGTAACAACAGCAGCAGCAGATCATTCCTTATTCTAGCTAAGTTTCACTCCTTCCTTCTCTCCCCTTTCTCTTTTTGTCTTTCCAATCTATCTCCCTCTCTCTCTCTCCCTCTCTCTCTGTACCCCCCCATCCTCTTTTTGTTTTTGTTATACCCCTCCCCTTAACATCTCCTTTCACCTCTCCCTCAAGGTAAACAACAATATTTTGTATGAAATGAAATATATGCGAAGTTTAGCACTTCCATAACACAATTGATAACCTTCATCTTAGCAGTGTGTTTAGGCTTTGCCACAGAATGCATATAAAAGTTCTTCCTGTATGTGATTTTAATAGAGGAAGAAGTCACTTATGGCAAGTTTCACAAACGTAATCTTAATAATTAAATCAACTTGCATAATGTGAGATAACAAGGAAATGCCTAGTAACCTTGAATTAATCAATCTTTCACCACACACACATACATGTACACAATGTGACCTATTAAAACAATGAAATTTAATAATATACAGTGAAGTATTTCACAGAACTTCCTTATCTTACTTTTGTAGATACTTTGTGAAGAAAAGCTATAATTCCTTTGGCTACAAAGTACAAACCCTTGAAATATTTGAGAACAGCTTTTACAATTTAACTTTTTTTGTAATAAATAAAATTTAGATGAAAATACTTTGGAATGTGCGGATAAACAAAGTCCTGCAAGAATGTTTAGTATGAAGCATTCATGTGCATATAAGGAAATGTGACTCTCTTTTCACTTCCATCATCAATCTCATGCCACCCTAAACCACAAAATACCCCAAAGCTATCAAGAGGGGTAATAAATCCCTCTAGAGAGCAGATGTGGTACATTCCCCCCCCCCTCCCACAACTTGATGCAACAGCACTGCAAAATTATAAAATTCAATTTTATTTCGTACCTTCCTTTGATGTAGAATCCCCAGACAGTTTTCTGTCAAACTGCCCGGAGTCCAACAACATCTAATCTCTCCCTTCCTTTCATTGTCAAAACATTTTCATTTAGCCAGAATAATAAGGACAAGCTCATGAGGAGAGGCATGACTTGCAGCATTGCCTTACTAATGTTTACAGACTTCTCAACGTTCATGGGTTTAGTATGAGGCATATCGAATGAATGTTACGGAGCCCAGGGCATATCATACATGTGCAAAAATAAGCACGGTGGGTGATCTAATTTGCTCTATACATTGGACTTGATTAACTTGGTTAGGATTTATGTTGCTCCAAGCATCATTCATGAACACGTGACATTTTGAGCCACCATCTTTATTTCAGTAGGCAACAGGCCAGGGGAATGTTCCATGTTTGAGATTCAGTACGGATTTTCATCACTCTCATTACAAATCCGATTTCCTGTCCAACATGTTTTTATGAAAATATGTTTTAAAAAATATCGCTGTACAATGTTTTGGCTTTCCATACTAATAAATGCAAAACAGGAAATGTTTCTTTGATTAAATGAATGTTCAATATCTTGGGGAGGGGAGGGGGTATGGATAAAAAATAGGACAGATACCAAATCTTGATCTAATATACAATTATTCCTCCGTTAATGACAAGGCTTGGTATTTTGTTACAAGAGGGGTCTGTAGTAGATACTGAAACATTGCAACCTTGCTTCCCCCTCTCCTGCAAAATTGAAGTCTCAATTCAAGTCTTTTTTACATTCATGCTACCTGATCTTGCTTGCTTAATTAATAATCCAAGATATGAATAAATATCACTCCAAAGCTTGAAAAGTCAGGGTTTAAATCCGAACAGAACTGACATTCATCAGCCCCACGTAAGCTAATCTTACCCAGGTACGGGGTGACATATCCCAACATTTTATGAGAGTTCACCTTTTCTCTGACTCTCTGAGTCATCCCACATTTCATTTCGCTTCTCAAGATGGTTCATCATCAACCCCTTTGAGACGTGTTCCCACGTACCGGGACTACGGAGTTTAAGAACTGCCAAGCGTGAAGGGCATCTACACATCCACCCCCAGATTCTATTTCTCCTCGTGCAGCGCAGGGGCTTCCGCTTCGGGGGCGATGTTGCCGGGTGGAGTCTCGAGACTCAAAGAAAATATCACCAACTTGGAATCCTGACTAGATTTGGGCAGTTTTTATGGTTCGGAAGGAGTCAAGATTCAAAGCCTGAATGTTATCAGAATACTTATAAAATCGACACCAGTGAGCATTTTCTTGTATAAATATTCAAAATGCACTGAACAGTATTCAAAACTTCAAATTGTTGATTTTCTCCTAAAATTTTGAATATGAATATCACCCAAGTCGTGTTGATTTTTTTATATATGATTTTATTCTTCCTTCTAATGTAAATGATAACAATCTTCTTTACCTACTGTACATGATATCACTGTGGTTTATGTTTTTAATCTCAAGAATTAACCAGTTCTGATCTCTAGGGGTAAAAATCAGGAAATATAGGATGTTTTCAAGGTTAGCTGAATGTCATAATCTACGTCACGTCATGTTACATGTACAAACCGTCATCCATTTCTTATTGAAATCAAACGATCATGACCCTTAATCTAAGGTGAATCAGCATAAATCTGCAAAATATGTGACATATTTATTGATAATTTTGAATTATTTGATTTACTAGTAATCCCTTTCATGATGAATTCAAAGCTGCAGCCAGCGATTCAGGCAGACGATGGGAATGGGGATTAGAACAAACCAGGAAAGGTACATGGATGACATCATGAGTTAATATTCCATTCTCTATAGTCCCACACCAAACCACATAACCATTCAAAAACACTCAGACAGTCCATTGTCAAAAATAGATATCAATATCTGAGCTGTATTTTTCGAGAATTAGGAGCCATTAAGATTTCATGACATTAACCTGTGCTTATATTATCCAGTTTTTAATTTCAAGAAACAAGCAGTAAATTCAACCAGCATTCTTCTGAAGGAAGAAAAAAATAACTCTAGAAAGTACAAGGAATTTATAGTACACTCTAAACATTAACTAGTATAATTCATTGTACTCCATTGTTAAAAAAAGGGTTATGTACAGTTGTATCTATCAAATTATTACATCCACATTTTGCTAAGCTACGATATATTTTAGCACACTATATCAATACTTTATTCTACCAAATCTCAAATGAAATATGCATAATTTCCTGTTTCATTTACAACAAGGAAGGAAGATGGAAAGGAAATACAATCTGCCATTCTCAGAAAGTGACACTTTCCATCCTGGTTTGTAATATTAATAATATATACAATGTAGTGTGTTGGTTTTTGTGAGAAATAAGAAGATTTCCATGAATTAAGTCTGAGCAATGGCACCACCTACAGACATCACACTAATGCAAGCTGGGAACGTAAATTGCACAAATAAAGTTAAACCAAAAAAGACAAGGTTAGATATATGGACCAAGGTAGGCATTAAAAAAATGTACATTTATCTTCTAAACATGCTTTGTTTTCATAATGAACCTAGACTTGTTTTTAGTCCATGGTTTGATGGATTAATCTTTTATCTAGTGACAGGAAAAGGAAATGGTTTTCTGATTCATCAAAGCTGAAAAAGCTGAATAATAAACAGGGACAGGTACACGCATGTAAAAACAAGGGCAAACAATCTAACACTTTGCTCCTAGCTAGCACTGCCCTTGTATTACTATGTACAAGGGGCATCTCTTTAGTCCTATCAAGGACTTGACATATCCCTCCTCTTATGTAATCCATTGGCTCTACAATACGTATCAGGGCCAGGGATAGTGTAGTAGTGTACACATTTTTTTATCAGATAGAGTAGGACATGAATCCATGGTTGCTACAGATATGCTGAGAAGAAAAGTGAACTAAAATGACTGATGGTTTCAGAGATTTCTTTCTGGCTCCCAAAAAGGGTGTATGACCAATGGAATATTGTACTTAAAATATTTTTAGTCCATTTAAAACCAATGTCATATTAGGAATATTTAAGCTAATGTTCAGGATTTGCCATACTGATGGAATGCGGTAGGCCTACTATGGAACATAAGGTCAAAGCAAAAGGGGGTACACAACAAAATGGTTATAGGACCAATAATATGTATGACTACATGTACATGTTTGTAAGGTTTACCATGTAGAAGGATACATTATAAAACATTCGGTTCCAAGAAAGCACACAGCATGCAGCAATCTGTCATTTCCAGTCATTTCCTGGATCTTTCATCTTCCTTATTTGCATAATATCTTGCTTTCACTTTCAGAACACTTCTGCTTCAACTTGTTAATTAGCTCTACTCTCACTTTCTCCACAACTGTCAAGTACTTGCTTATACAATAGAAGTTTATCACCATACCTATTCAGATGTCTCATGACATAAAAATAGCATTCAGGTTGTGAAGTCTGGTGTAGGCTCTTCACTATGAACCTGAACCTTGTATCAGAGAGCCGCAACCCCCACCTCTTAAAAACTACTTCCTTGATTTGAAGCTCTCAACTATAATTCTTTTTTACTGTAGTTCTCACACTTAGATTATGTTTTGACACTCTTTGCTATAATATGTTTTTAGTTCATAAATGATATCTTTATTTATATCAGTTTCTATTTATTTTCTGATTACCTGTAGTCTATTGAACAGTAGTAGAATCAGGAACTACATGTACATTGTAAGATCAGGTCAGTGTGAGATTTACATTGTATCTCTGACAATATTGCTTTTCAATATTCTATAACTAAATGCATAGATTTAAAAATGATCCCATCAACTCTGTTGATCAGATCCTTTGAGAACCCTTCGACAGTCCAATTTTTCTTCTTTTTTAATTCTAGCTGTTTTCTGGTGGAGGAAATGGACAAGCTTACGTTACCTCCAACAGGATGCAGAACCATGTAGACCAGGATATGAGGGGAAAGGGGGATTTCCCCCCTATCCAAGTGTTAATCTCTCCTGTCATGCTGTTAGGAAACAATGTATAATCACCCAGTAGGGTGTACAATTCTCACTTCCACTGGCAATGGACATGACCTACGTACGCATAGGATATGATGCAGCATATTATCTTGTCATCTCTGATCGAGGGTGAGGTTCGTTGTTGATTAATACCCACAAGGTCTCTTGCTTGATTGAAGTCTTTCAGTAAACCATTCTTCTAAAGAGCAGGCATATTTATACAGGTCTAATTAGCTGATTCTATTCATGTAATAAATGCTTGATGCACTAACACACTTTCTTGTTACACGTTCATGGGTTTGTATTATCTAAAACAAAATGTTTGAAACAAATACTCTGGTTCATACGAAAATTCAGCCCTTGATTCAACTTAATAATTTTTCTGATTCAGGGGGAAGCGTTAAAGGTACATTAGATGAAATATTTGGACATGAATTTATACATATCAAATTAGACCAATGAAGCCTGATATACGCCTACTGAATGATCAATATCCAATATCGTGACTAAAATATACGTCAATTGTCAAAACAAACAGCATATCAATATCGTTGATCTATTTCCATTGTACTGTAATACTTTGTGAATAACAGGAAAGTGGGAGACGGAATCCCATATTTTATAACAATAAGTTGGATGATCTGATCATGACACACAAACTGCCCTTTCAGTACGAACAGAGACTTCCAACTTTATATGCAGTATTAATCATATGCGTTATATCAAGAGAAAGAAAGAATATGGGGGGTAGGGAAGAAAGAAGCAAAATGATAATTTGTGGTGAGACCAATCTAACATAGCTGGTGGAATATTACATTTACCAATATCAGGTACTTTGCAAAAGGGTACATTGTCCATATGGTTCTTAAAAATTATTTCCATATTTTTGTCTTGCACATGTATTACATGATTTCATAACACAACAACTTTGAGGGGGGCCAAGCTATTGAGGGAAGCTTGCATCACTGAAGGGAATTTAACACATCTCATAACGGGAACAATGAATAACAATGAACAGGGTCATTAATACACAAGTGGTGTGACAGGTTCTTATTCATCTTTCCTTCTTTTTTTATACATTACCTTCCCCTTTTCACCTTTCCTTTTTCACCTCTCTTTTTTCCTTTTCTTTTTCTTTTTCTTTTTCTTTTTCTTTTTCTTTTTCTTTTTCTTTTCTCTCCCTCCCCTTTTTTGCCATTTAAAGAGGAAGGCCTGCACCCCAAAGCTACATGCACCAGTAACATCAATGTCAGGGATTCTACTCTTCTAAAAAAAGTACATGTACATGTACTTTGGTGATGGTGATACATTTCTATCTCCCATTTTCATCTCCTGTTTCCCCTTCCGATAATATTGAAAATAAATAGTTCTCGTGAAGTGAAAAGGACTGTACTGCATGCTGCAACAGGCTTTTATGTCCTTCTTGCATTGTACATCATGTAAGCAGCTCATTAAACATTATGATGTACAGTGACCTTTTCTAATGACTGTTCAAAGTCAAGGTTCAAAACACAAAGTCGTTTAACATCCAGGTGGTTCTGTAATCTGTACTTGGCTTAAAGCCTGAATTATTTTACCAACAAGTTATTATTGCTGGTATCTCCTTGATTATACCAATAATACAGTCAATTGAATCTCTCATTAAAGTATGAAAATATTGGGAGAAAAATACAACTTTGCACTTGAAACAACTACTTACACAAACAGTCTGTTTTTGTTTTTGCTTTCCATATGGTCTTTCATTTCAGGATATAATATCAAGAATACTGAATAGTAAATGTGGTTTTGGGTGATACATATTTTCTACTTAATGTCCAAAGTTTTATTTATTATGAAATCTACAATGATTATGAAAGTCAACAAACTAAAAATGATTCATCCTGTTGACATTTACCTCAAGGCTCAACTACTACGTGTCAAACATGACACCAGAATGTAATTGATCTATGTAATAAATAAACAATGAAACACTCAAACATGGATTTCCCCATGTTTACACAAATGCACCACTGCAGAACTTTGAATGAACAAATGAAAATGACAACAAGGAATTCCATAACATTTCTAGCCCAATAATTTGAAGTATTAACAATATGACTCATCATCAAGACATGAAATTATTTCTATTGATATGCTATTACGGGTATGCCACAAGAAGTGTAATTTGTCCATGTAATAAATAAAACAATAAATCATCTTGATTTGCATTTACCATGTGTTCAAAGTACAGAAAAGTGCTAATGAACCAATACAAATACATATACAGAATTATCTTAAAGTTTCACCCCAATAATCACAGATTAAAGTTTTCATGACTCATCATGAACTTATTCGGTATTAACTTTTAAAAATACTTTGTTGTGGTGAGACATGGTCTAATGCATCATTTGCTCTCAATAATCGTTTGTAATATGTCCCTTAATGGTGGGAAAGTTTGATATTTCATGGACTCTTGTCTTGCATATATATAGCAGGTGTTCTGCTTCATATGCCTCCAGGCCTTCATGTCTATACAAACACAGCTGCTGATAGTTCAATGTCTTGGCTCATGTTCAGATGAAACCCATCGATGTTTTGTTAATCATCCCCCCCCCCCCCCCCTCACCCAACCGCAACTAAGTCAAAAACGATTTTACAAATGAAACCCATATGTTGAAGGGCCTACATCTGAACCTAGACGTCTAGAGTAATATATTTGTTGTTATCAATTATTCAAAGAAGTTAACAAGTGAAAGCATTGACAGTTCTTGATGTGTACTGATACAATGAATGTACTGCAACAGCAAATTATCAATAATCCAAAATATGTTCTTTAGATGACAGATAAACATGAAAAATAAACTCAGGTGTATATTTCCAGCAATATCTGATTTTAAAAATGCTGTATAGTAAATAAAATTTAACCCATCAAGTTCATAAAATGTGAACGGTATTGTTTACAAATAATGAAGAGGTATCACTAAGAATTCACTAGTTGACACAATTACATTTTGATAATTCAATCCTGAGACATAAACTTGCTATTCCAACAAATATTGCAATGCTGTAATATTATGAATGAGAATGATTCTGCATACATGTAAACATTCATTATACTACAAGCTAAGCCTGTGAACTAATCGACTTACCATATTGCATGCCCAGTGTTTCACCCCGAGGAAGGGGGCAACTCCAAGGGTAAAGTCTTGAAAATCAACGCACAACCAGTCTACCTCCTAAAACAATCTTATTTCTCCCATTCACAAGTCCACAATATAGGCCTAATCCTAATTATAATAGTCCCCAGACAGAGTCACTGATGTATCCAAATTAAGCTACTAAAAGCAGATTATGTCTCACACAACTCGTAAGAATTAACACGACTTATCTCTCGCTGGTACCGGCCTGTACTGTTTTGCAAAGTTTTGTTGGTGTGTAAAGTGAGGAACTTCCAAACTGTACCAAGTCCATTGAATACTTCCTTTCGTCTGGTTAGAACGTTTCGTCCACGTGCATGCCTGTATCGCTCTCACACACACACAAAACACCTAAGGTATACACACACAGGGAGGCTGGTATCCATGTACTTTATGGCTTATCAGTGCCTGACTCTAATAGAATGATAAGGGGCACTCATCTGTACCAGGATAAGGGGCTCAACTTTTGGTTTGTTTATGGTGGATGCTTTCATCAGACCAACAAAAAGGTGACTAAAAGGGGTTTTGTCTGATTCTTTGGTATGCCTTTGTGTCTTTCCATGAGTAACTGTTAAATGGAGGAAGGATTGCTTTAACTGATTTGGATTTTATAGATTGGAGTTTGATGGGATTTGTGGCTATTCCATGGGATGACATCAAAGATAGGATTACCTGTAATAAATGAGATTGGTTTGGTGTTTATCTACTGCATACCTGACATACCTGGGTGACATTTCATGAAATTTACTCTGTGGGGTCGACCAAATTTGGTAAATATTATTTTTTGAGACTATACCAATGTTCCTGTCATAAATCATCATCATCTGCCACAACATTTTTTTTGTGAATGTTTTCTGAGAAAATATAGAAATACCTCTCATAAAAAAATTATCAACTACATATCTTATGAAAATGATTCCCCTAAAAATATTGTAAATTAATTGATTCAGAAAAATGGAAAGCAAGGTCCAGTAAAATAGGGAAGGAGTGAGAGATGGAGAGAGATGGAGAGAGACAGAGAGATGGAGAGAGAGAGAGAGAGAGAGAGAGAAGGGGAGATGGGATATTGGGTTGGTAGATACATGTATATTAAAATTAAAACCATTATTTAACATGAATAATATATTTGCGTATACATTCATGTATTTACCAGAAGGATGTTGCTATGGAGACCATAGAAGCTCCCCATCCAGTATTACAGTCAATTTAATTACATGATCGGTCTGTAGATCAATTGATACCAAGCAGAATACATCAGGTTACGTACATGTTGCCATGACATTGCCTTTGTGAAAATGAATTCATCTCTGCAATGCTCTTCATGCCTACATGTGCATTGGAATGCAATATATCGTACATTACATGAACTAATCCACCCATTAACACAATGCAACTGTCTTATCACGCCAACTAGCTTTTTTAAACAATCAGTGAATATGCTCATTTTTTGGTCAGCTTATCTCCGCAACAATTCTTCAATATTAACAGTTATAGTGAAAGTATCGAACAGGAATGCTGTGCATCAAATCATGTTATTTTGTTGAATAAATGTTACTTGATATATGAATCATACAGTTTTAATAAAAAAAAACAGTCATATCTTCAGGCAGCCACTGTATTACATTTTGAAAAACATGTCTTCATTTACATGTTATGACTAACATTTTGGGATGGAGTTTTTAATGACATTACACCAGGGTTTCTTAACACATATTATCTTACTCTCAATCTAATTATCACAATGAAATTGGAATTACAGATTCAGAGATCTATAGTGTTGAGACCATATTCTTAGGAAAAAAATATATGTTAGCATGTTATCACCATCTCTTGTAGCCTAGGCAAATTTAGGAAAAAATATTGTTAACATGTCTACTTTTAGAGGTTCAACTGACCTCTTTTTCAACCCCATCTCCCTCTTCAAATAATGTCCCCTTTCAACCCCAAAATGAGATCACCCAACCACATAACATTTAGGAGACAGAGCCACAAAACCATGTTTCCTGTCTTGGAGGTTTGGACACTGTTAAACCGGCATAGGGAAGGTCATAGAATGCATTTATACTTTAAAACAACCTAATATTCTAAGCTATAATATCATGACCATTCTTCTATTTTTACTGAAAGTAATTCAGTACATTACTAAGACTTTATAAGCCATTCCAAGCTATTGGGAAAAAATACAGATGAAAAACACAGAAACAAAACAAAAAAGCCTTTGGACAAATTTCTAGGAAGTGTACAATTATCAATTTTCTTTTGTGTTCAAAGTTTTCCCTATTTCCCTCTGCAATTACAATTTGTTTGCTTTGATATGCTGCAATGATAGTCTTTTACCAATTGGGTCTGTATACTTTAGAACTTGGCTGACCCCACGCTCACATTGAGGAAACAATTAAAATAATTTATGAGAATATTTTATAATCCTATCCTTCCTATTTCTGTCTCTCCAAAGAAATAGAGGTCAATTTGTCTCATGGAGTCTCAGAAAATGGCAGGAAGATAGTTAAGATTGTATAAAAACACAATATTCTTACTGTTAGCTTTATTATTTAAAACAAGTATATACATAATGACATTCACTCTCACAATATCTTATTCTAACAAGAGCCCTTTATTAATAATGATAGTCAAGCAAAATGAAAGTCAAGCAAAACCCATGTCAGTCATCACTTTTACTCTGAACAAAATTAAGCCAGGCCTCTAACAACCCCCAATTCAGTAATTTAAAAATAAATCACTTTCTCACACAGGCATCACATTTAGCAAGCCTTATGATCAAATATGTTAATTCCTGTATGGATGAAACATATATATCTGAACGTCACAAGCCGGAAGATAAACCCTTGCCTTCAATGGTGGCCTAGATTACAATCCCTGCACTCCCAGTTCTAAATATTTATCTTTAATTTTCATCGCATATTTTTCCTCAGGCTCTGACATAAACATGGCATGATGAAATTACCTATGATCTCTATTTCCATTTTGGGAAGGCAAGCCAAGCTTTCAGTGCACCCTGCTATTTATCTTTTAGGGGGGAAAGTTGTTGAATTCCTCTCTTTCTATGTATCTTTATTCCAATACTTAAGAATGAAATACATGGCAAAATTGTCTTGTTGAGGCCACAAGAATGTTAACTCATATAATTCCAACACATAGTTAATGACCTTCTAGAGCTGAACAGATGAAATATATAATTTTTCTTCAGTGAAATCCCAAGTATATCAACTAAAACACACAATACAGTTAGATTCATGCAAATACTTGACATCATTTCTTGGACTAGACAATGAACTGAATTATTATTCAATAAGGAAAGAGAGCTTTTCAGACCTGTTGATATTCCTTTGAAGATCCATGGTTATTTTAGCACAACTATTCCTCAGTCTCCAACACTGAAATCTCTGAAACATTCCATGATTCCAAAATCATCAAACAGATTTCCAGATCATCATGAGTACTCCATGATCACATAATGTTTCCCATGATTTCCAGATCCTTCCAATCGGATCTGTCATCAATTAGATCACATTTCCCACTGAATCCATTTCTAAATCTAAATCCATGTTGAAAACACAAAATGTAGGCCTACAGTCATGTTTACTACATACTTCGTGCAAACGTCACATTAGAAGTCCACAAGAGTATTGGAGGCCACACCTAAGTAGCATCGGACCAACCTATTGCTACTAAAAACAGATAAATGGGTCACTTTACGAGAGAGAAATCTGAAGGGCAATGTACAGTGATATATTGTTTGGGTAGGGAGTTTATTGTGAATTGATATTGATTTATTTTCTTTTATGTATGATAGATCTATATATTTCTTTGGGTCGCCACACTGAAGGTGTTTGTAGCAGAATCGTATATAAAGCAATGAAATCAATAACCAACCAAGCAGTGCATTCAATGATTTCAATCATTGCTGTCCTTAATGTCAGCCAATGGGGACCTTCTTGTGTCAAAACAGACAGTTCTAGATTTCAGGACAAAAGAATAAAGAGAAATGCTTGTGTAAGAGGGATAGAGACAGAGAGACAGACAGAGAGAGAAAGAGAGAGAGAGAGAAAGAACGAGAGAAAGCAGAGAAAGGACAGAACATACATCAGATATTTATAATGCAGATAAGTGATACTTTTACAGAAGGAAGATCAGAGGGTGAAGACCGGTAAGAAAAATAAGACATGTCATTAGTTTGTCATTGATTCTTTGTCTTTCATATACATAAAAAACTATGAAAGTCATCCACATGAATCAGAAAGTATTTATACTTTCTATATCAACTTTTCTTTGCTTTCAAACTAGAACAACTTTCACATCGAGATCTAGGTGCAATTGGTTTCATGATTACTCACAACAAAATTTCTATCACTATAACTACATGCTCAATCTCATTCATATCACTGCCTAAAATCTGTTGATCACAATAGATACTCATTTCAACCATGGCAAAGTAAAAACAATGTCTCCTCATCAACATTTTTATAACAGTAACTTTATAGCTTGCTCACAAATAGATCCACCGACCTAGAAATCGCAGTATACCTGTGTTGTGTGTCAGCGTGTCCACACACAAAACAATTTATCGCGAAACTCTATAAAGAATCATCGTATAAAGAATCATCGTATAAATTTCAGAGTGTCCACACTCAAGAAACGTTGTCTAACTAATCATTATTTAAATTCCAGATGTCCACCAACAGAATAAAGTAATCCTGAAACTCTATAGCGAAATGTCCTGCGGGCATGAAATAGAAGCGGAGATGACAGGTCATGTCTCCTTTTGCGCAAGGTCACGTTAAGCCCCGCCCAGTTAGTTACACTAGTTAGACTAGTTCCGTCCACACACAACATTTTCGTGATTCTTTATCGAGTTTCAGTTCAAAACGATGCCTAAACATGCGTTTCATTAGACTAGTTTCGTTATACGACGTATCGTTAGTCAGCGTCCACACCTACATATTACATCGTAAAACTATTGAGAAACGGTATCGCTATCGCGAAACGGCATAGCTAATCACGAAAAATGTTGTGTGTGGACAGGGGGTTTAGCTACATGCTGGAGGCAAGTAAGACAATCTCTGAGCCCCATCTCTAGAAGATGGGATATCAACCGTTTCAACCCTGCTTACTTACCGCATCTATGACAGATGAAGCGCTCTGAAACAACAAATCACAAATCCAGGGTGATCCTAAATCTGAAATTCATCCCTCATCCTCCATATTTGCAAGTTTTCATCCCATTTTGATGATTTCTGATCTCAAGAACAAGTCAAGATTGCATTCAAGCAACCACTACGTAGGTATGTATGTCTGTACAGGTGAGAGGCATTGGTGTCTGGTATAAATCACCGCGCCTCACAAGCGAAGCAGCATGGGGTAATGCAGATATTGGAATAGAAAACCAGCGAGCGACTCTTATGCAATGTCTGCGATGCAACTAAAAGCCAAGTGAGAGATTGCAGTTACGGCAAGGTAAACACCAAGCGTAATGTATATAGCATGGGCGGGCGACATTTGAAAAAATGAAAACACGGGGGCATGACAGAAAATATGTCAGATATGCATCCAACCATGTTGGCTGGCTTTCAAATTCTCGCCACGATCCTCATTTAACAAAAAAAAGTTTATGAATGTGTGCCTTGGTGATGAGTGAGGAGAATGCCAAATGGGCATTCTTTCATCTGACTAGCAGTGAAAAAAATACATGGGGCTCCAGGCAAATTAGCCCCCGAAATGCCCAAAAGAACCCCCGAAAAGTCATAAAAGAGCCCCTTAAATTTGCATAGCGTTCAATGCAAAACACATTAAAGAGTGTTATTTTCATGCAAGCAAGCTTGAAAAGTGGCCCCCAAAATTTTTAAAGTATTTTTTCCCTTGCTGACTGGGGTTTTGACCCTGCATCCCCTTATACAACCCTACACCCCCAGATCCCTGTTCATGAACTCTTTGAATGTTAAAAGACTACTGACTGACTGACATTATTAATCTCATGAGTACTACTGTCCTTACTATAGAGAGGTACACAAACAGCCCTAAGGATATACTGCAACTAATATATTAAATAATATTTAAAAGTTTTATAAATGTAATAAGCTGTACTGCCTCCACCATAGAGAGGTAAGTGTGCATCACTGTTACAAGTGGGTAGACCTGCAAACCTTTATTCATGACACCATATTCTGAAGGTTTTATCCTTCAGTACCCCCGACTTACTTTGATGACAGGAAGCAAACTCTGACAACTCTCATGAAAATTCAACTTTTTGTGGTTTAGAAGGACAACTGGCCATTTCTAAATTGGGGCATTCTTATGATGTACAGAATCAAGATGACTTTTAGAATGGCACTTGTCTATATTACTTCCTTTCTTTTGTCAAAGTACAGCAGAACAAAGTAACATTTCTCTGGTTCAACTTGCCAACTTTTCAGTGCCATAAAATGTGTAAGCTCCCAAGTTTTAATGCACGATCTAACATTATTGGCTATTATGAAAATAGTCTGGAAGAAATCAACAGAAGTTGGTGAAATGCTGAATTGAATACCAAAGTTTATCAATGAAAAAGTGAACCATACTTTAATACAAACTTGTCTCTTTAAACCATTTCAATATTGCACTCGGTATTATATTGGCACCATAGGATAAAGGTTACTCTTTTCTTGACCTATTCTTAATATTACTCTGGTGCTGTAACAATAACAATTGTTAAACTAAAGAAGTATCTTGATTGGTTCTATACAAAAGTAGTATGTTAACATTATAACACGTCCATGCTTTGTGTATTCAGTAGCATTGTCCAAGATACACCACATGACAGAAAATGAAATACATTGGAACGGTTATCTGGTGTATATGATAGGAAACACTATCAACATTACCTCCATTTTAAACTGCCCCTCGCTAGGCCCATTTAGCAGGCAATCCATTCTGGTATTCCAGCTATCCACAGCACGAGATGCGTCGCTACGGCGACATAACGGAGGAACAAGGGGAGGGGATGCAGGCTATACTGTTGGCAGGCCCGCGATGCAAGGAGAGTTGAAATTCCCTAGCAAGGCTCTGACGGGTCACTGTACGCTGGCACTGGGATGGCAGGGGGATGTTTGAATGTTGAAGTGTTGCTAAGAAGCTCCAATTTTGATTTACTGGCTGCCTTAACCATCAAAATATTTATGAAACAAACAAACAAAATGTATTCCTTGCTTCAACTGCCCCGTTAAACAGGGCATGACCAGAAATACCAAACATCGATGAATCAAACTGATGATCTTTAGTTTTCCTTTCTCTCTTTCAGCTTTTCATCATTTTATCGCAATCAGAATCAAGTTCATCCAGCCAGGTCATTAAAATCCAGTAAGAAATGTAATCGCGTATCCAATTTGCTGATAATAAAGTAGAAATTACATCATAATCCTCAGATGTCGGGAATACTCCCATATCATGATAAAATGCATCCAATAAGACCACAAGTCACTCCAGGTCTCTGGCCCCACATCCGAAAATATCACTATCCTAACTGATCACTCCTGTATGCCCACAAAATGACTGGAAGCACAAACACCGCAGCCATACAGAGGTGTTCTTTGCACTCACAAAAGGGAGATATGAATATGAGAAAGGGCAATATCAGTTTGGCTTTGTCATTAAAATCCTATCAACATGGATTTACTTTCATAAAGTCCGCATCGCTATGGCTTTGCCTAGTTCTCGCTAGATTAAACAATGATTGGCCGCAGCTGTGTGAGCCTTTTAACGTCATAGAAGGAAACAAGCCAGAAAATGGCATGAACTCGTCAATAATGAACCAAGTCCAAATATACTCTGCATCAAGTCACAGTTTGCTTAAAAACATTGTTTTTCTAGTAATCACAAATATGGACTTGATATATTTCCTAATTAGCATCCAGCAGTCCTGTCACAGATGACTAAAGGAGGTCAATTTAATGACAGCAACTATACAAAGCTGTAGCCGGAATAGTACTAAATGATACTGAAGTTTTGTAAAGGTATTCCAGACTGCAATATATAGTGTTATCATTTCTCAGTTGATACCATCAGGCTATCTGAAGTAGGTCCCTCTCAAACTAAGTTGATGAAGTGGGTCCAAGACAAAGTTCATCAATCGGTAGATAACCACTATCAGCAGCAGCCAGGCAAGTAGTATCAGAAGAGCTCAGGTAGATCAATGCTTAGCCAGCAAAAAAGAGAACATTAAAACCCTCATTTCTCTTGCATTTACTAAGACAAGTTATTGTTTTTATCGCCAGAGGAATATCTTTATTTATCCAGGTATATATCAAGTAGGTAGGTGTATTCTGTGTATCTAATACAATCCAGAGAATTTTGACACAGAGTAAGATTGATGCAATAAGATTATATCACTTGATCAAAGAAGCATCATAATCAAATCTGGCTAATTTTTTCTGATAAACTAGCTGGCTTTCCTTCCTGCAACACTGGCCAAGTTCCATAGCTTTGCCGCCTCACTATAATCCCAGGGAAACTCTGAATCCACAAAACAGTTTTATGCTGCACCTCAAATCTGACAACTTGGTCCATGGAGGTAGAGATGACTAACTGCGGAGTGAAATTATTCAGAGCGTGATGACCATGGCCACATCTATCATACCTAAATCTTTCACTAGCAACTGTCTAAATACCTGGACTTTGGTCACTACCCACAATGCAATGGGATCTTACTTCCTTATGGTTCAGGCTCTGATATCCTGCTCAAATCTCCCTTTCATGAAAAATGCTGCCAATTTGCTGATTACATGCCAAGAACGCTCTGTGAACTGAATCATTGCGATATGACTTGTGATCACGGCCTGGGAGATGATGGAGATAATATGATCTGAAGACAGTGAATGGTGAGGCCACAGGGTCAGCACCAATTTGTCAAGATTCAATCCACATCAAAATTAGTAAGAAAATGATGCTCTCATCTTGTGGATTATTTAATTCCGTAGAAGAAGAGTCCCTTACTGTCATCAACAGAATCATAACTTTGGGTTTTAAAAGAATTGTATCATTTATACTGTAAGAACACCATGTATTAGATGTGATATTAAAACAGATATTGGGCTCATGGATGAAAACTTGAGAATACACAACCCTGTTTTCACAGCTCGACAAAGAGGTTGTTTTGGTTGTGCACCCTTTTAGTGTCTGCCATTAATTGGATTCCTCACATTTCACGGGAGCAATAAAACTAGAGTCAACACCACTCAACAAGGGTTAATAGTAAGGTGTTGTACCAAGAAACCAACACTAAAACACAAGAGGACTGTCTTGAGATGCTTGAAGAGGCGATGTTTTGGGGAGAAGGGATGACATGCGATGGTCAGTCAAGAGAAGACAGTTGTTGATCCTATCTTGGTCTAAATTAAAAAGAGGCTGGTTGCTAAGGCAGAACGTCCAGTCCTCACTCCTAAGTGTTTGATCTCATTTCATCTTTTATCCTTCAAGATCACATGGTCCAAGTAGGCACAGTCTGTTTCACAGACCCCAACCTTAATCCAAATACTGATGTAATCCTAAATATATCTATGCTCAGGTCAGAAATTCCATACGATTTACAGCTACAACTATGGTCGATATAAACATCTATTTTTGTTTAAAGTCTAGAATTCAAGATCCCTCTCACTTTTATGTTAACCAAACACAATCACAATAAATTTCTACTTCATGGTGATCATTAGACATGTATTTCTGAAGCATCCGTGTCCATCAGCAAAGATGACGATCGAAGATGATAGCTGGACAGTGAAGACTCAAGTCATTATCTCCATTCCAAGAAGACTTGGCGACATCTAGTTAAGCTTCTTTGTCCAGCAGAGAGCTGTGAGGAATGTTAATACCAGAGACTGTCTACCAGCCTGAGATGATCACGATGAGGAGCTGAGCGATCAGCGACCCTAACTGAAGATGAAGATGAAGCAGCGAGAATTATTTCCTGAAAACATTTCACGGTTTCTCCTGTCCGGTATGCCACTGTGTAGTCACATCTGCTACAATACGAGACGAGCTTTGCTACACTGCGACCCTCTATGACAACTTTAGGCCAAGAGGGCAATATATCTTGCAAAGTTTCAATCCCAGCTTGGGCCTGCTACCATAAATAAACCCTGTAGTTTGGGTCTGTAACCAGAGATGTTGTGACATGACCTAGGGTATAGAAACTTGCTGAGGATGAAGTTTATGAAATGCGATCTTCCTCGATTATACATGTCAAGGGTAAGGAGTATTTTGTTTGTAATATATCAGCTGGAATATTAGTCCATGTTTGGCCTTGACATACTGTATGAACATATAGTATCTTGAGGGCCAGAAGGTCACAAAGTCTGAGTAAAAACATATGACTTGATGCCTTTCTGCGTCTCAGCAAATTTTATCATTCTGAACAATATGTTGAAGAAGGTGGGAGGATGTTATCTTTCTCCAATCATCACTTAATTCAAATTGGTCTATTCATTCAGCAAAATATCACTCTACAATAATCAAAGTCGAGATGGATGTCTACTCATTATTGTAACACCACTAACCTCACCTGGAATTATCTCATCTATAAAGTTCATTTTTCAATTTTGGCATTCAAATAGCAACCAAACTGAGAACACCATGAAAATAATCAAGTGTTTACAAATCAAACTTTGTTTTTTCTCAATTGGATTCAATGGATGTCTGGAAGTCCAAGACTAGTCAAAAGGATGCCTCTTTGGTATCAGATGGTCATCACACAGTTGGATGCATTCAGAGGAAGTTGGTATCTTGGAGCAACCGACCATCTCAGCTCAGTCGTCTGATGCCAGAGTGTCTGAGGAGGCTGTGGGACATCGAGGCGGAGTTTAGGGTGTACCATGCCGGCAGGATTTCATTAAAGCTTCCTCACTTGAAATTAAATCATCCTTCTCAGAGACAAAAAAACTGGCATGTGCTTTACATCCAAGTTTTCTTGACCTAATGAAATCTTCCAATATCAAATGAGTATTCCTCCTAATTTGATTTATTGCTTATTAATGATGAAGAAATGATGTATTAAGAGCACTTTAGAAAGGACGTTTTACTACATGAAATCTTTGTGGATAATTAGTTAAGAAGGTATGAAATCAGATTAATGTGACTCACTCTCTCACTACCAAGGCTCTTTGGCTAAGAAACAAATTGCTTTAATCCCATACCAATGGATTGATATGGTTTCATTCATTTACTAGTAATTTGCCAAGTTGACGCACATTCAAATCATTACAATTCTTGAATATCATGATTATCATCTTTGTAGCCAATCACATTCATGCTTCAGAAACCTCATTAAGTCTGCACATGAGACGGCAATTCTGATTGGCTGAATGTGAATAACAATACAATTGAGAATACATGGGCTGGCTGTAGGAGGAGATCGCAAGAGGAAACCCAGTGCTTAATCAAAGTAAGAATTTACAACTCAATCTGATTACTGCTCTAAGCAATTACACCCAGACTTCAGCATGAGACGGTCTGTCGCCAGTCCCACATGCCCTGAATTACTATCCCAGTATGCTCCCAACGACTAACCTAAAACATCCACAAATAGACTGAATGCTTAAAGGTGTTCAATAATGTTCAAATGAGGCTAAAATGAAGGAGAGAAAACTTTCTACATTAACTTGTCCGATTGTTTTGAAATGTATTTATTAGCATCAGATACTGTGAATAGCCAATTAACATCCATCATATTCCTTTAAACTTTTCTTTTAAAATTAAAATCATGCGATATCCAAAATGTTGCAATCTTCAAAGTTATAAACCTATATAGCAATAGTTGAAGAAGAAAAAAAAAAGGATCAGAGAGTCATTACTGTTTACTTCAAATGATTAATTAAGGTACTCTTTTGAAAAAGAGAAACAACAAAATCTAATAAGTTCTTCAGGTCTTTTCTTATCACCTTTATTTATTTTTTTTGTGCAAATAATGCAGGATTAACTATAATGCACCTTTAAAAATTTCCTTTCCCATCTGGAAATATTCACAGTAGAGACAAACATGTAACTAGACATTCATGGCGCAAATGTTCAGAAATGATGTTAACCCTGTAGTGTGAAGGAAGTGCATGGGTCTTCTCCTAATGAACAAATGGGTGCACTCAGGAGTGATGAGGGGTGTAAGGATGACAGGTGCACAGAAAGAAAGGGGTGCAATTATGAGGGACAGACGAGAGACAGACAGACATGTGACAGTATGTTATGAGTAGTCAACTCAAGTTCATCCAAGTTCACCTCAAAAAGACTTCAATGTGGCCTTCCTATGATGTTCTTACAATTAAACTCTTATGAAACTCATGTCCCCCTCCCTAGGTCTATTTAACTATCCATCATCCCTCAACATTGTAATGCAAGATTATGCAATTCATTTACAAAATATTACTTTCTTCTACTTTATAAAGAAAAGAAAAAAAAACTTTCCCAGGTACATAGATCAAAACAGTATCATAAAGTGTATGATATTTAGCATTAGACAGTACTAAAAATGCAATGAGTAGCAACATTAATTATGTGTGGTTATGTCAACTGAATGAGTTTCTGCAGACATTTGTAATCTCTACTGAGACAAGCCTTCTACTAAATAATAAACATAACACTGCTCACATTCCCTATTGCTTCATGTCTGCTGCCCTCTCTCAGCAAAAAATGACATTACATTGTAAAATGATAGGATATACTATAAACATTCTTTGATCAAGAACTAATAGATTGATCCTCTAGCAATTACAATTTATTAATATTTTAAATTGTCCAATACTCTGCAAGTCTCTAGAAACAAGGTCGTAATTTTGTTTTACCCAGAATAATCTTCCTCTTAAAACAGCATGACCATCAATCATTAGTTTATCATAAAATCACCAAGCAGCCCTCAAAAATCAGATCAGATCAGACGAATCGAAGAGAGTCCAGAATAGCTTTGAATCATATCCTGGAAATTTAAAGACCCATACTGATGATTGACCTAAAGTATCTGGACGAAGAACCATTCTTAGATAGCCGTTTCTCTTGAAATATATAGTTTAGGCCTTTACCAACCTAGGAAAGCTTTTATTTTCTCCTGTGGACTTTCTCAAAGCAAATGATTATTCACAGTTTTTTTTTATTATTCCTCTTGAACACTTCAGAAACAAATTTAAGCCTGCTTAGTTCCTTGCCTGGTTTTAGACTCTGGTCTACACATACAAAATAGGCCTTGAAGTTCTGTAACTGTTGAGAAAAAGCTCTAGCAAATGAAAAATCATGAACTTGTGTTAAGAGTGTCAATTTAAAAGTTTGCTAGACACACTATTCATTAACCATTTTTTGAACTTTGGTGTTGATCATCACATTTTATTATATGGGTCAGCATAATGTCAGCCTCAAACTTTGAAAAGTTTCCAAACATTGTAACTAACCTAGAATCATTGAATTTTCAGGAAGAAATCTTAAGGAGGAGAGGTGGTACTAAGAACTGAGTCATGTCTGTTACGACCCTGTTTTATTGGTCATTCCTTCCCCTAGACCTCAATCATATAATCCAACCATCACACGCGATACCAGGATCATGCAAGACAGCATCATCATCTTTTTATAACAAAATGAGTAGTTAATTTGTTCTTTTTAATATGCATTCTATAGATTTCTTTGTGTACAGGACTCAGTCGCAAACAAATACAATTCAATTCAATACCTTATACTGCTGAGAGGAACTATGTTTGTTTTTTTTACTTTATTACCCTTACATTCAATCTTCACTCAAATGACATGGGGGAAATTCTAGCAACTAATTGATAATCCTGAAACATCAAAGATCTGTGAAAAGTAATTACAATGATTCATTACATCATAATTTCTCAAAAAATCTATCAAATTGTGCATAAAGTAATGTATACGTCTTCTCTCTTCAAATATTTCCTTCCCATAGAATGCCACAAAATCGATCTACAAAAAAATCTAAACACATTTATCACACAGTATCACCCAACTGTGCCACTACATGTATATCAGCATGCATTCCAATGGTTTAGCTTGGTAACTGATACATCTGATAAAAATCAGAAATATATCCTGGGGAAATAATACTTCTCAATAAAATACTATACTCTTGATTTCAGAAAGTAGCAAGCTACAAAACAACAGATGTATGCGCACAGCAGTTCATGTAGATTTGAAATCTTGTTTTGAGATCAGCAATGACGTCAAATATTCCTGCTTTGAAGTTTGTTTCATTAGCGTTCTCCTATTATTCATTTCCTAAAAGAAGCTTTACCGCAATTCTCTTTTGGGTAATAAATATTTGCTCCTTCCTCTCGTTAAGGTCTGTTTTCAAGAGCTAAGGTTTCATTCTCAGAACAGTGGAAATAAAATGTTCATGTAAAATTGCGTAGAAGGCATATTTTAGCAAAATCCCCTAATGAAATATATAACATTCCATACATCTGCCAACAACTATTATGTATTGCCTTTTACTATCTTTCTCAATATTTGGAAAAAGAAACCCTCTGAAACTCTGAAGAAACTGTCACATTTGTTTCCACTTACAAACTCTTGTCAATTTATGTTTATTTCTTACCCAATCATTTTCTGAATTAATACCTTAAGAGGAACATATCAAACACGTCATTTCCTTCATATCATGCACCCCCTCCCCTGTGAAAGACTTCTAACTGACCTGACCTCTTTGTCACCACTATGACAATCATCCCCCCTCTTCATCAATCTGCTTCTCCCCTAGAGTGCCTCATCCTTCTTTTTTTTGGTTTTCTCTCACATTATTGAATTTAGCTATTTTTATCTTCCTCATTCCCCTGTAATTGCGTTACTTTATACTGTAGAGACTCTGCCTCTTGTTGGAATTTTCCACAAAGTAAGAAGTTATAGACTTCTTCTACATTTAGATGATAGTCATCTATTCATCTCCCTTCCACTAATATATCTTTTTCTAACACTGCATGACTTAATATTGTACTCACCTGGATACCAGAGGCAATGATCATCAGACAGATGGAGAGGCAGGATGAGGGGACATCCAAGGAGAATTTTAATAATAAAGAGAAAGAGAAGAGAATAGGAAACAGCAGTTAGAATTTAATATGTAAAACAACTTGCATCAACCTTGTCATTGGTTTTTAGTAACTCATCATTGTCATTAAAAAAAAAAACATTACTAATTGTTTTGATGTTTCTATTGTTTTGACATGATTTACATCAACACACAAGAACTGATTGTTACACACAGATGTCATGTTAACACATGTCAGAAGATAGGCCTGATCAACGTTTCTTTCAATGCTCCATCAATCTTCAACAGATGGTTTACTTATATAACAATGTTTGAGATGAGGGGCCTCTCATCTGCATTGTCCTTCAATGTGAATCATCCTCCATCACCCATCTTGATGACATACAGGACATAGAGACAAGGTCCAGGACCTCGACATATAGACGAGGTCCAGGACCTCGGGATATCACCCAATCTCACCTACAATCATATGTAATTCATAGCAGCCCATGTTTGGACCTGCCCATCTGTCTTTTT
>BEXV01000011.1:443015-456204 GCA_003118195.1 Hemicentrotus pulcherrimus | reverse complement strand
AAAATACAATGTGCACCATCTCCAAAATTAACAAAAGCCCTGCCAGTTCACTGTAGATAGTACAGGTGGAATTAGCTCCACCCATAGAGACATTCATACACTAAGAATGGCATATCAATGTCTAATCATGTACAGCAGATTATCCCTTAATCATTTCATAATCCTTCATAGATCAATTATACAGAGGTCAACAAATGAAATAAGATCCCATGAAGGGGGACCTAAATCCCTCTTCTGAACTCTAGGATCACCAAGTGTCAAGTCTAATGCATCGCTCTTCAGCAGACTTGACTTGATTTGATGAGCCAATGAAGGTTGATTTAATAATCACAACAAGCTTGATTAATTCCTTCCTCTATCTGTTACATTAAGCCTTCCAATTCATTCACTTCATGATCCAGTGGTCATGATAGTAAGAGATTAAACCAAGTCTTACTGTGGAGTGCATTAATGCAATTGGATTATAGTGTTCTTAAAGCAAGATTACAAACTGTCATTCTTACTTTCATTTGGTGGCCAATAGAGTGATACCACGCAAGAGGGGTAATGGAGTTTCCACCTCATCATGAACTAGTTCTTGTTCAAGAATTTGAATGATTAAAATTAGAAGAAATGATTAACCTTCCATTATCAAAATAGTTTGGAAATTCTTGAAAATGCATTTAGTTGAAACTTCATGATTTTACCTTTAATATTTAACATGTCAAGGTTTACAAAAAACTCAAGAGGATGAACGTGGGAGCAATAATCAATGCGTTGTCATCACAATATTTCACCACAATGCGTTCATCTACCGGTTATCTACATTTTTATTAGGCTAATTTCCCATTATTGGATATGATCCAAGACTTCTCTTTCTCTTTCCTTCCATCACGTTAAACTAGTGCATCACTCTCTCTTCTTTTCTCTGTACAAGCCTCTATCATCGCAGGCTAATAACGGATTCATCGTGAATACACATGGGCTCCAATTGATGACAACCAAAGGGAAGGCATAAAGACGACTATGTAAAATCACCCAACTTCGGGCCTCTCTTATGAACTTTTGCCTGAAGTCTACTCATAATCAGGCAAACCTTCGATAGACATCTCTTTCCCCAAAACTCACTGTGTTCAAGGTATAATCTGCAACTGATTTTTCTTAACAGAGACATCACATCCATGGCAAAACTGCTTTGCTGAAATCAAGAGTCGAGTACAATATGGAAGAGGGTTAACCTCACACAGTGGGAGTTTCCTTGAAATGTGAGTTCAATAAGACAAGGACTCTAGGAGTTTAACTTCAAACTCAGGAGCGTTTATTTGAAATTCAAGTTAAGGACCAACAAGAGGCTAGAGGCTACACTCTTGAATAACAAATAATAGTAATAGGTACATTTATATTCAAGATTAACAGCCCACTGCTTGATTAGATACGTTCATGTGACTTCAATATGAGTCCAAAATAGACATGACTGAGGGCTAAACTTGTACTAAAGAAAAGAATTCCCAACGACTGGGAGAATTTTTACACAAAGGGTTTAAACTTTTACTGCATAGAAATTCATTCGAGATGTATCACAGGATTTCAAACAATGCAATGAAGTAAGATAAACAGGCTCTGAGTGAAGATGAAATAAACTTCCTGGGCACTTGTGTTCAGAGACACCAGAGGAACAGACACAATCCTAAACAGGTATCCTCACCTTTCAGTCACATGACCAGTCACATGGCCAGACATCTATCTGAGAGATGTGTTATAATAACACCTAGCTGAGACTAGCAAGAGGCCTACAGGTATAATGATGAGATATAACACCTGTAATGATACATGTGTTCATCTCACATTATAGGTAAATAATGATTGGAAAAAGAACCCACGTCACACGATAAAAGAAACTGATGCTGATATGTTCAGTTGCCTCGTGCAATTCATACAAAATTCATACAAAATTCATACAAGACAAGTATTATGTACACATCAATACTCTGATATGATGAATGACTAATTTAATTTGCCTACAGTGATGGGTGATTGCCAACAAACCATAGGAGGAAAATTAAAATCAAATTTATTATTTATTCCTTCTATACAACATAATCAAATCCCACCGCTGCCATCAAATTAATCATTCACAAATGATTCAAAACTAGGCATACTGAGTATGACTTGTAGACTTTATAATGTTGGAGATCAAGATAACTGACAACAATTTCTGTTCAGTTAATTTCCATATCCTATAGCTTGAGTATTTAGTTCAGGGCTCTCAGTCCAACAAAATTTGGGTATGCACTCTAATATAAGAGCATCAATGCCATATTGTACTCCTATCCACATGGTAAAAATTATTTTTTTTCTTTTTACCTTGAAAATGTTGCATTTTGTCACATGATGGATACTTTAGGTTTTTTTTTAATAAGTAGGTTTTATTCTCAGTTTTTTCATAAAAACCTTATGTATTTAAAAGACGTTTTACCTTCAAATTTTTGTTGTAGGCAGACAAGAAAAATTGAAATTTTTGCTTGATATATTTTAGCTAGGTCTGCATCTAGACTATATCAAAGCTGGCAATCATTTTAATTTTCAAACCAAGCTCTCTTCAACGAGCGAGAGCACCTTGTTATTGATCTCTCAGCCTCCTGGAGTACATTTCATCCATCTCCTCTCATACTCTAGAATTACAACTCATCAAGAACATTCTAACATGCCATCTCGTCTGTGTTCTAATGATGCGATCCATGGTAAGGATACCAACGGATCGACCGGTCTCATCCCACAATGCCATGACAGGATGTCCTACTTGGGTGACATGTGAGGTCAGATCATTTTCATCAGGGCAGGATGAAAATGATATGACCTGGTTTTACGGAGCACCACTTCCTTCTCTCTCAAAATCTAAGACAAGACTACTTCACTGGTAGAGAAACCCAGTCATCCAGAGCAATGTATTACATTAATGTTCCTTTTTTCTTGAATCCATCTGGTTTCCTAGGTAACCTTATCATCATCACCATCATCTTGCACACCTCACAAGTAAGTTTATACTCAAGAGGAACACCTTGATATTTCATACTGTCAAACTACACCATGCCCCATCCATTAGCCTCCACACCATTGCTCCACACCATTGCTCCACACCATTGCTCCACACCATTGCTCCACACCATTGCTCCACACCATTGCTCCACACCATTGATTCACACCATCACCGAGTCTTGCATTTTTCATGAATTTTGTTCCCTTACTAAAAATCTTTTTTATTCCAATTTAGTTGCAAAAGGTTTGGCTTCAATGCTTACAGAAAAGGCATGCATGTGTAACAAACAGTGAGGAATAACACTTGTTACACTTTTGATTTGTCAGTTTTGTTCATACCTATGCAATGTATACCATGACTTGTTTTTTCACTACTGACAGAGATATACAAACAGATGCCCCACGATGATTCTTTTTCTTCTTTGGTACATCCCTGCCTCAGATAATGAGAAATAATTTTTTTTTAATGAATATCAGGCTTGTTTCTTGGGGGAAAAGTAACACATTCCTCTTTCAAAAAAGAATCAGAGTTGCAATTGACTGAAATCAATATATGACAAAATTTCCCTTTCGAAAATGTATGAAGAGTACTTAACGACACAGCTAGTGGAAAAGCCATTGACTAAGCACCTGTTTGGATGTTGCAATAATTCTCCTAATCTGAGGTGCCCCTTTGAGCTCGTTTTATTTGCCAAGAGGACCTAGCAGTGCCCCAAATCCCAAACAATTCAAACAGACGTAGAAGACCTAGTTCATGGCAAGGCCCCTGCAAACCTCCTTTATCTGAACCTCTAGACAAGCTAAGCTCCTAGGGAGTTCCTTGTCATATGATCCAGTTTGTATTGCTTGGTATATGTGCTAAAATAACACCTGTACTACTTGGGAATACCTTAGATAGAGGCCTTAGGGGCGTCCTGGCATCAGGTAACATGGTCTGTTGTTGGGTTTGGTACTGTTCATATCCGTCTATTCCCTGTATCTACCGCCGCAATGCGCACAGCATGGTAAATATGATAGGTGTTTATCTACAGTATAATCCTCTATAGACTTAGCGAAACATTTCAACAACTGCCTCTAATCAAGCAAATGCAGATAGAAAAGTGGGCATAGGTTGTTTGTTAAATATATGTTTATTATCTTTTGAGTAGCAATGGCAAGTCACCAATCAATTTTGATCACTGTCAAAATACACAAATTGTTAATTCAAGGCAGACTTAAAATACCACTTGAGAATAATAACTCCTGACATCTCATGAAAACAAATGCAAAACATGTTTCCATTTAAACTTAGTTCAGAAGACTTTTTTCCAATGTTAAAATTATTCTATTTCCACTCTAACTCTGATACTATTTGTTGAAGAAAGAGGCCCATACAAACACATTTATTTATTGAATGACTGTTCCAGACAAGGTCTCTTAAGAAATTAACTCTGATGACAAAAGGCATTTCTCAACTCATAAAAAACTAGGTCTCTTTATATCGAAGAGTTGAAAAGTTGAAAACCCAAGCTCCTCTACAATTCACATCATGACAATGGCTTGGATCTAAACTGACACTAGATTGATTACAATGACTTTCCTCATGACTTCTTTTGATTGGAGAGAAAGTGCACCACAAACATACTAAATTAATTTTTTCATGAAACAATGGAAACCATTTTCCTAATTTGTAGATGAAGTTGCATGGGGAAAAATCTGAATCAGCGACACTCGCTCTTAAAACAAAGCGAATCTGGTTTTGATATCATGGAGACGTAAAAAGATACGTGGATAGAAAAACAATTTGCTTATTACATTCCCTGAAAGCTCCATGAGAGTTTACCATTTCATATAATCAATATCAGCCCTAAGATAGTATGTCCTTTATGAACTCTTTGTCAAATGTTTCATATTTCATCTGGAAAAAAAATTAGGACACAATTTCAATCAGACTTTAATGCATATGCCAATTATATGTCTCAAATGGTTTGTATAATATCATAAAGTAGTTTTGTGGTCTCTAACTTGTTAATATTATAATGAGCATTTTAATTGACTATTTGTAATGGAAAACAGTCTGTATTAGGAGACTACTCATAGCTGGAGGTGCAAAGGGTATCCACTTACAAGCCATGTGACTTGCGGACCTTCGACTGTGTATCATAGCATGCTATAGATGGCGTGCATGGCTTTCGTTTCTTTCCACCCAGCTTGAGTGAAACGAGATACTGTGTATTTCAAAGTATCTTGAAGGGATTGCACAGATCTATCATTCATATCACTAGCAGATTGGATCTAGTTGTATGCCTGTCAATACTTCAGTGACAACTCCAGTTATATCAATCATATCAGCTGCTAGTGTATCTTATCATCTTAACATTAAAATTATCTCTAGTCATATATTTTGGCCAGTTACTCTTAGAGTTGAGTTTCTGCATTATATACTCAGTCCACATCTACATAAGATAACCATACCTTCTGAAATATTTTTTAGAATCCATATTCATTTGTTCCCTTTTTTGTATTCTTTAGTCTGATTGGTGGGAAAGAGGATAGGGTTCTGTTTCCCTTAAACATAAATTTTAAAAAAGAACCTTTTCAAGATTTGTTTAAAATGTTAAAATTGAATGAAAAGCATTTTTACCATTCACCATTCACTATGCCACCAGATAAGAAGGAACTTAGTCGATTGTTTGGAATATTCATTCTGTTGTAATTAGCTATTAACATGTTATATTGATTTTTATTAAAACATCTTCTTTAATTGATGGATAATTCATTATACTTCAGTGGGTTATCAATCAATCAGTGCTCAAGGCAGCCACTTGACCTTAATACCAATACTGAATTTGGCACCTTGCCAAATATGTTTCGTTCTAACTTATGAAATACACTTGAACTTCCTCTCAAAATATGAATCTTTAAAATAGAACTGTAACAGAAAGAATACAGAATGCAATTGAGCATTGCTCGAAGACATTTATAACAATTCTCCTAGTTTCCTAGTCATATGAATTACTCGAACTTGAGAGAGAGAGAGAGGAAAAAACTGGGCTAAAAACAGCAACATTTCTAGACAAATGCTTCCAGCAGATATATTGATGGAGGTAGATGGGTGCCTATTGATATTCAGACAGGTACACGAGGCAAACATGGCATTCATATTGATTGTTAGAATGCATCTCATTCCTGTTCTCCTCATGCTGTATTTGATCTGAATTTTCATGAAAGTCTGCTCCTCTCCTCTCATCGTGATTCCAGTCTTGTGCGCAAGGCGAAGAAAAAGAAGAACTTTGTTATTTTCTTTGCTTCTACCGGGCTCCGTGGCGATGACATTTCATATTCCCAAGATGAGTTTTGTCTGAGTAAACAAACTGCTGTTTGCTTCGCCGCTTCTTGCAGCTGTATGTTAAGTTTGAATAGAAGCACATCATGCATGCTATGGTAGATCTCAGAATGACTGAACTTACTTCTGAATAAAAGATTTGTGGTGGGAAAAAACATCATTCATGTGACAAGTAGCGAATGATAGTAGCTATCCTTATACTCCGTTCAGTGAACTCTTGTACTTTCTAAAAATGATACAAAGTTTGAAGATAATGAAGTCTCATGGAAAAGTTCTAAGTATGAAGAATAGAGCTAAAATGTCTTCACCATCTCTCTATCTATGTCTCTTTCTCTCATTTAGAATTTCTTATTTTCTGTTACTCCTTACTGTAATTATTAAAGCATCACCTAACCACTTTTATTTCAAGTAATATTCTTCTGATTTACACATTCCAGTGATATCCATTAGGATTTACTAAATACATCTACATGTGAATTCATCTACTCAGTGATGTACATGTAATCATATTTTAGAACAATTAATGTCAAATGGCACTTCATTGCTTTCAAAAATGACATTTTGCTATAACATCAGATAAATATTTCCCAGTTTTATAGCACAAAATTCATAATATTTCTATAACTTTACATCACAGGAAATACAGAATGTTCCAAAGAAAGTATTATGTCTAATAAAGATAAATCTTTTAATGCCACTTTATCAGAAAGGTGTGATTGGTGCCCATATATATCATCCCCTTCGATAACTTCATGGGCTTTAAATCACATGAGATGCTATCATCCAATGCAGCTACCGATCAATATCCCAAGTGTCTGTGTCGCCATGGAGTTTGATGGCTTGGAGGATTCCAAGGAGATGCTCATAATAAGCATCCAGACATACTGTCTCGCCTCTAGTGCAGTACCGTTATGTTTCCTTTATGTCTTATCTGAGAGATTTAGAGGAGTGTTGTTTTAGATGGAGAATTGATCCTCTCCATCTTCTGAGATCAACGAATGATCTCCCGCCTATCTTCCATTCTTTGGCTCAACAGCGATACATTCCTTGATCCTGCAATCTAGCAGTCTTGTTTTTAAATCAAAGAAAGATTGTTTTCATAGTTCTGATCTTTGGTAACAACTTTAGCACCCATTTTCCTTCAAATGTTGTTCCCCAAGCTCTCACATCACTAGTAAAGACATCAAAATTTGATTAAAAGACGACGAGAGAAACGGATGGTAGCTAGGAAATGACATTAAATCTTTTCTGCTCATACATTGTACAATATTAAAAAAAAACTAATAAATCTGATAAACAAGGCTGTCACAAAGTATTACCTAATGCTTCTAATCATGAATACTCATTCACCATATAAAATCTAATAAATACAACTATATCGCTACATGTTATACTATAAAATAATAGAAAGATTCAAAGATACCACACTTCCCCCAAGCATCCGCCCCAGAACGAATAGCATTTTATAAACGTGTACATTCAAATGCATTTCTTCCCATCACACTGTATAACATTCAGTCTGTGACACACCTTTCAAAGCTGTCAACACTTTGAGAGTCTACCCGATTCTCCCTCTCCGTCTTTGACTATTTAGGTCTCTCTATTAATCATGTTCTAGATAAACTGTATTGCTATCCTGTAGTTAGAATTGTGGCCATGCAGCTACTCAATACCGTTCACTTGGTACCCCACTACTACAACATCCTTGCAAATCTTGCAAACATGTAATGTTTCTGATTAAATCACACTCTTCAAATGTCCAGTTTTCATATGAATTTAATCTCTAGAAATCATTTGACCGTATTATTAGAGCATCCAGAGGTCTAACAACTGTAAAGATTTACATGAAACAGAAACAATATTTGATGACCATCACAGATTAATTGACTTCATGCTAATTGATCATCTAAATCATAACAACTGTACATGTGAAGGAACCTTCTAATTCATCAAAGGCTTTTGTTTTCTAAAGATGAATTCTGCTGTAATTTACAACATTCCTGCCAAGCCAGGAAGGTTCATCAGCCAGATTAAACTAATATCAGTAATTGATCTAGACATCTGTTGATTTAGTTTGTATTATTTTTGGTCAACAGTTGACCAATCCAAAAGGTCATCTGATTGAGATAATCTTTTAAAGACAACTGTTAATCTGACATTTCAATGGGATTGGCTTTGTGGACAATATCAGCAATAATATCTTTTTGACATTTTTTCAAAACAATAATATCCTTCCAGTTAACATTTTTTTAATTAATGAAAAGAACTGTGAAACTAATTGTCTGCAATGTAAATCTATTTTCTGTAACGTACTAGGGGGACTTTTGAGAATTATAAAGAATGCATTAATGCATTTTCTATTGAAAAACATAACAGAAAAAACAGATTTTTAACGAATGTCACTAAATAAACATTTTCCCCCTAATTTGCACAGTAGTACACTGTCACTTTTTAGTTACAACTCAAAAAAATATATAATTAAAATGAAAGTTATTTAATAGCTCACATGCAAACGCACTGCTAAGCAAACACAAAGTCTGAACAAAAGATTTTACGAAGAAAGACAATTCCTTATAAAAGTTCATACATGTATATGTAAGCACAATATTAATTTGGAGGATTCCAATTACCTTCTACAGTACTGTAAGCGGTAAGGATTTTCTTTAAAATAACCATGGCGACAAGAAGAGCTGGATCTCATTACTGGTTTGGCCTCACGTAAGATAGAAACCATCCATCACCAATCACTGAATAAATGTAGTATTAAACCTAGATCTATGGACTGACCTTTAACGTAATGATTATAGAATATATCTTAAATGACAATGTTACCCCTATAGAGTGCAGTTTGTCTGCTGAAGAGGATAGCAAAAAAGAGGTTAGGAGGTTCTTCCTAGATGCACAGGATTGGTGGATACTTCAATTTTATTACTTGTGTTTTATTTCTTCAGAGCATGTTCAAGATGGAAAGCATTCAAAGCAACATGACTTGTCACATACTTGCTGCTGACGTTGACACTAAATGTGGCACCAGAGACCAGTGTTATATGTTGGAAAAGGTATTAATATTTATCTGCACAGATGTTTGATGGTCAAGTTAATATCGACCTTGATACCACTAACAGGTGTTTGGTGTATGTTGTTCAAATTCATATTGATCATGATGCCACTGATAAGGCATTTGGTGTTAAATTTCACACTAAATGCAATATCACATTACAGTTCATACCAAATCTTAACATCCACTAAATGATGATTTGTATTGACTTTCTCTCACAGATCCATGATTTTGACAAACAAGGAGCATCCAATAACCTTATTCATACATATTACAGAGTCTGCACATTACCTTATTCTATGGAAGATGCATTTAAATTGGAAGGGGGTGCATGCTTCCTATATATTCCCCCTCTGGATCTTGCACACTGATTTAGACCATATATCAGAAGCACTACCTTGCTAGGTACATGTATATTGATAAAATCCTACAGTTAACATTTTAATAATGACTTCACATCAGCAGCGGATACAGTCACTAAGGTAACAGCACCACATCATACTCAAACAGGATGAAATCCACCCACATATCATTCCATTCAATATATTTCCCTGAAGCAATACCAGTAGACAGATTTATTAAAAAAGCACATAGTTCAATCTGTAGACAATATAGTCTACAGATTTAATAATGACAAATCTAAAAATCTAGACTAATTGCCCAGTACGAAGCAGCCACAAAGAAAATTATCTCTTGAATACCTGACCACAATTGCGAATATAAAGTTGGTAGATGAATTAGTAGAAAGTGGGAATGATTTTTTAACAAAATTTGTCCAAGCAAAATATCACTGGTTGGTTGTCTGATAGATACCAATGCAAAAGCAAAACAATTTTTGAAAGGTTTCACTTTTCCTTTTTAAAAAAAACTTATTTCTGTTGTACTTTTTAAAATTCTAAATTGTACTCCAATCAATACAGAAGTACATGTATTTCTTTAAAAGATTTTTTTTTAAACATCAATATAAATGGTAAATTGTTATTACACTTTCAATAAAGTAACGTCCATTTTGGTGTGGAAATAAACTACATTTATTGGTACTTGTTTGTCACATTTGTGTTTTGGATAAATAATTTACAATCACAAACAGCTGACCACTTTACAGTAACACATTTTTGCATTTTGTATTGGGTGTATGCAAAGCAAGCAGTAGAACTCTGTATACTATGGTCATCTGTATATCAAAATTGCTGCAAGTGCTCTGAGCGCAAAACAGAGAATTTTGAGTACACAGTAACCAAATAATTCATCAATTCCCCCCTTACCAAGGCCCCACAGTGAATCCTGCATTCAAATGATCTGACCACTACGGAAAGAGAGCGAGAGAGAGAGAGAGAGAGAGAGAGAGAGATTGGGAGATGGTCGAAGAGGGGAAGACAGAGTGTGTGGAAGTGATTGGATGGAGCAAAGTGTCTAGGTTACAGCAGTGACATGGGGGGAAGAGGAACACGTAAGAGAAAGAGAGTTAAAGAAATAGTGATGGAGGAAAAAGTGGGAGAGAGGGAGGGTGAATATGAGATTGTGAGAGAAAGAAAGAGATTGAGAAAGACATATATCTAGAGCTACAGACAGAGAGGTGAGAACAAGATCAAAGGACAGCATAGGGGAAAGAAGACTAAAAGAGAGAGAGAAATAGAGTGATTGATTAAAATATCTAGAGTAAGACAGAGATGTGAAAACAAGAGGGACCACAAAGGGAAGAAAAAGAGAGATTGAGAGAAAGAGAGAGAGAGAGAATGGTCATTTGAAGTGGACAGTCCAGTGTGTATACTTTACTCACCTACGCAAGCAACGGAAGCATCACAACAAGATGACCGGAGGGCAAACCAAGATGAGTGCATCCAAGATGGCCACCATGTCATTATCATCGATGAGAGATGAGTGGGCGAGAAAGAGAAAAGGGGGAAGATAGTTGATTAGCTACGTGCTATTTAACTCAGTTATATACTGCAGAATACATACATGAACTAGAAGACAACTTGCAGCTGCAATGTATTTAATGCCATATCAACCCACAATTCACAATTGTATACTGTATAAGCTGATATTTTCGCGTACAGATATTTTCGCGAATGACAGGCTAAGAGACATTTTCGCTGGTCGTTGCCTTCGCGAATGACACTTTTGCAGTACTAAGTACTGTACTGTACTTCCGTATTAATTCACTACGCCATGCCTACATGCCATGCTACACATACCGTACACAAAGCTATCGGAGAAGGATAATATTACGCTGATATTTTCGCGCTCAGGAATGATGAGGTGGTAATATTTTCGTGTGTTGATAATTTCTCGATAATTTGCAATTCGCGAAAATTCGCGAAAATAAAAGCTTATACAGTATCATAACAATAGAGAAATCCTGTTTCACTGAAATGACTGAACAACCCAAGCCCATTTATTGCAAACAAGATTATTTCATCAGATGTAAATTGGATGGATTAATAAATGAATGGAGTATACAAATGGGAAATTCATAGTGCTTGCCATTTCAAGATTACATTTTGATAAGCCTCTTGTACATGTCCTGAATATCTAATTTGACTTGCAACTAGATAAGAATCACACTGTATGTATATAAAATAATGTTCCATGAGCCATCCCTGTGTTGAAATAAAGGTCTTTTCGAATTATATTATATGCTATAAGAATATATTAAAATATTTATTGAGGAATTAGTCAATTAATTGTTGACATTTAATGAATGACTATGAGAATTAACTTGATGGATGTAATTAATGGTTTTTCTCCAATATGCATTTCCTAAGGGCTTGATATCAGCTTACATTGGGCTTAAAACAAGCTAATAGCAATACTTTTGACAAGACAGAGATAAAAGTATGATGAAATTGATAACATTTAATGGCAAACAAGGAAAGTTTGAGTAGTATTGATTAATGTTTGCACTGCCCCCCAAAAAAGTAATCTGCTTGGAAGCTGCTTTTTCCTGAACTAAGTCTTTTTACTATCAGAAATAGTAGCTTTTCCTGATTTTCCCCCAAATCACTTGTTCACCATAAATTTACTTATTTAAAATATCTAATACAGAAAGCCCCAAACTGTTTTTTCTTTTCTTATTTCAAACTTTCAATACAAGGTGTCAATAATCTGTTTATCATAATACACAATTGGAATGAGATTCTAGCAAAAGGTTTATCTGAAAAAGCACATTCTCTATGAGCAACAAGAGAAGGAAAACAGCAATGGAATAGAGGTAGAAGAGGGAAGTCTGCAATAAATCTCGTAAAAGCAATCAAATTAGTTGGAAGCAAAATGGTTCCCAATCCTATTCCACATCCAATAACCCATTTCTTGAAGCTCCACCTCAAACATTCAAATTAAAAATAAATATCAATCTTATCCAAATATGTTCCATGGACTAAACGAAAGGGTCCGACTTCCAGGGGACATTTAAAGGACAGGAACCGCAAGCACTGGCAGAAGAAGATTAGATATTGAACCCTCGGCAGTATGTAAGTCAGATGGAATTAGAAAGAAATGGGGAAACAGGCGACAATTAGGTGTATAGATTTGATGGCTTCTTGAGATACAGTTTGTTTGATCAAGTGGACAGCAGGCTTGCAGTGCATGGTGGGATTGGTTACCCGTAGGGAGAATGGTCTAGATTTATCCTGTCCACTTAGCTGCACCTCAGGACTGATGTTTCCTACATTCAATCTATGTTTAGTCTTCTTATATGCAATTACTTTTTCAGTGACGCATTCTCAGCTCTTCACCTCTTTTCTATCTCACTAACACATTTTTGCCGTTCTATAGCCCCCCCCCCCTTC